>PITA01009479.1:42212-77553 GCA_004023965.1 Spilogale gracilis | reverse complement strand
AAAAATAAAATAAAATAAAATAAATAAAATAAATAAAATAAATAAAATAAAATAAAATAAAATAAATAAAATAAATAAAATAAAATAAATAAAATAAAATATAAATAAATAAAATAAAATAATAAAATATAAAATAAAATAAATAAAAAATAAAAATAAATAAAGTATAATAAAATAATATAATAAAATAATAAAATAAAAAAATAAATAAAATAAAATAAATAAAATAAAATATAAAATAAATAAAATTAATTAATTAAAATAAAATAAAATAATAACAAATAAAAAAATAAAAAAATAAAATATAAAATAAATCAAGGTGTGAGCAGTGCTTTAACTCAGAGTCACAAGGTGCCTCTCTACCATAAGTATAATACTTGGATATAACTCCCCCAAATATTCTAACAACACTATTACAATGCTGTGCATGTATATTAATTATCTATAAGTATTCATACATATATAACCATACAAGCAAATTTCTGAAGACAGGATTTTAATGTAGTTATACTCTCAGAGGATCACTTTGAGGAAAAAATGTCACTTTCTTCAGCTTTTAAATATGTTTCTTCTCCAGGTGCCTGGGTGGCTCAGTGAGTTAAGCATCTGTCTTTGGCCCAAGTCCTCATCCTGCGGTCCTGGGATAGAGCCCCACATTAAGCTCCCTGCTAAGCAGGGAGTCTGTACCCTCTCCCTCTTCCATGCCTCCTGCTTGTGCTCTATCAAATCTTTTTTTTTTAAATCACTATTTAAAAAAAATTTTCATTCTATTCCATGTAAATACTATGGCAGGCATTGGCTATGTGATCCCCTAAGGAAGAAAATATGGAATCATGATTTTACCAGAGACTTTGCTTTCTCTGATAGGAGTAACTTAAGACAAAACAGTGCTGGGTGCTTGGTGGCTCGGTTGGGCAGCTGCCTTCATCTCAGGTCATGATGCCAGAGTCCTGGAATGGAGCCCCACATCAATCTCCTTGCTCAGCGGGGAGTCGGCTTCTCCCTCTCCCTCTGCCCCTCTCCCTGCTCGTTTTCTCTCTCCCTCCCTCTCTCAAATAAAATCTTTTTTTTTTTTCTTTTTGATTTCCACTTCCTTTGTTGTCCCATTGGTTGTTTAATAACATGATTTAACCTTTATGTTTTTTCTGGCTTTTTTCTTGTAATTGATTTTTAGTTTCATACAGTTGTGGTTAGAAAATTACTTGATATTATTTCAGTCTTACATTTATTGAGTCTTGTTTTGTGGCCAAACATGTGATTTGTTCTGAAGAGTATTCCATGTGCACCTGAAAAGAATACTGCAATATTGAAAATGATTTGGAGGAGGATCAACTTCTTGCAAGGTAGATGAGATGTACTGACCTGCTTCCCAATGAAACCAGTGAAATTATAAAAACAAAAATAAAAGCAACCATTTAAAATATCTTGAAATGGCCAAGCAGCAAATGAAAGACATGCACTCAAGAAAAATCTATGAAAATTTGTTAAGAAAGGCAGCCACCACCTCATGAACAGAACAACAGTGGTCAGAGCCTCCATATCCTCGGCTTGCTTTGCCCAAGGTAGAACCTTTGTTTCATAAGTGGATGGATGGAAGAGAGGAAACACCACCTCCCAACCACACATACCTAGTCTTATCTCAGAAACAGCTGGGGGCAGGGTGAGAGAAGACTGCCATCCTGATCCTCCCAGGTGGATAGCCTTCCAGCTGGGAGCCAGTGGGAGACCTTGGATGCAGTGGTTTGTAGTGCTGTCTCCACCTCACTGAGCTGAGATGGTTAGGGAAGGAGAGGTTTGGGTTCAAACACCTCAGACTTTTACATACAATTCATTTATGACAAGACCCAGAGTTAGCACAGACCCCACAAGTTAAGGGCTCAGTCCCACAGGACTACTGTGGCCACTTAAGATGACAGCTGCAAGTCTTGGATATCCCCAAACCACCCATTCTTCTGCCTGGCTTACTACAAATATGGGGGCTTCTATGGAGCTTCTCCTTTGATAATTTAGTAGAACAAATCACAGAACTCACTAAAAGTGCTGTACTTCAAATTACAGTTTTATTATAAAGGAAACACAACTCAGGAAAAGCTATGTGGCAGAGACCAATAGGGTAGGGTCTGGAAAGCAGGAGCACAAGAGCTATCCCTGCCTGTGGTGGGGAGTGATATCCACCTAGTACATCCATATGTTCAGCAATAAGGAACTCTCTGAGTCTCTTAAGTTTTGTGGAGGCTACATTACATGGGCATGGTTAATTAATGAATTAGTAGCTGGGGCCCCCTCTCTCCTCTGGAGATTGTGGGGTGGAGCTAAAATGCTAAAATGCAACCAACATGGTTGGGTTTTTTGGCAATAAGCCCCCATTCTGAAGCTATCTGCCTCACCATGTTAATTTCAGATTTTCACTCTGAGATGGGAAAAAAGCAATGATGCCAACTATCGTAGCTACTTAACATTGTGCTGGAGGTCTTATAGAAAGCAATAAGGCAAACTAGCATTGGAATAGGAGAAATAAAACTTATTTCCAAGTAACATAATTGGGTATGGAGACAGTCAAAACTAAATTAATGATGGAATTTAGAAAGGTGGTTGGATAAAAGGTCTAATTTCCTATGTCAAAAAATTTTAAACATTTCACCTTTTAGGAAGTTTTGCTGTAGCTCTTTGTGAACAACTTTTATTTATTGCATAACAATGTATCTAATAGGTTTACAGAGGCAGTTTGAGTGATCTTAAAGATGACTTATATAAGTAAAGAAATATGTTCATGGAATGAATCCAGTTATTAGATACCAGTTCTCTCCAAATTGATCTAGAAATCCAATGCAATTTCAATGAAAATCCCAACAGGATTTTATTATGGAAATTGGTAAGCTCACTATAGAATTGATAGGTAAAGAATATACAAGACAATCTGAAAAGGAACAAAGTGGGTGAGTTTACTCTATCAGATATTAAAAGACTATAAACCTAAAGTATTAAGATAGTGTGGTCCAAAGTACTATAAGGATTTAGTATTGTTGCAATTTGGTATTGCAAGGAATTGGTGTAAGAGTACAGAAATAAAGCAAAGAAGCAGAACAGATTCCAGAAAGAAATCTACATATGCATATACCTTTGATTTATAAGATGGCATTGCTGAACAATGGAAAAAATCAAGAGTATTCAGAAAATTGTGTACACAATTAGAAATCTATACTATAAAAAGACGACTACAGTAAAATTAAAGACTTATATTCATCAAAAGATATCATTAATAGGATGAAAAGACAAGCTCTAAAGTAGATGGCAATTACAAAACAGCTTGTTTTCAGAAATAAAATTAGAAAATGGGTAAGATATTCAGTTGCCTCACAAAAAGGCTATTAAGTGGCCAACAAATAAATGAAAAGGTGTTCAGCTTTAATACTCATCTGGGAAGTGTAAATTAAAACTACATGGGATATTAAGCACACTCCTCTCAGAGTGCCTAAGGTGAGTCCTAAGTAAGCACACGGAGACACCACTACTCTGAGAGTACACTGCTTTAACTTCTTTGGGAAACATTTTGGCTCACAAATCCAAGTATCTCAAATTCAACTCTTAAGTTATGTATCCAAAAGAAATGCACGCCCATGTATAGACCAAGAGGATAAAAATGTTCCTACATTCCTTGGGATAACCCCAAACTGAACATAACCCAAATGCCCATCAATGGTGGAATTGGTGAAGTTGTGGTATATGCACATATTTTTTTTTTTTGCAGAGCACACACAACACAGAGTTTGTTTTATATATTTTTTAAAGATTTTATTTATTTATTTGACAGAGAGAGAGAGAGAGGAGGAAGCAGGCTCCCCGCTGAGCAGAGAAGCCGATGCGGGACTCAATCCCAGGACCCTAGGATCATGACCTGAACCAAAGGCAGAGGCTTTAACCCACTGAGCCACCCAGGCTAAGATAATAAGAGTTTAAAATGAACAGAATACATCCAAACAGCAAGATAAGGTGAATGGAAAAGGGAAGCAGGAATATGACAAACTAATTGGAAATAATAGGATAAGGAATACAATTTTTAAAATGAATAGATAATTGAGTAAGAACAGTTGCATGTAATGTTGAGGAACTCCAAGAAGGTTATCAGGGAAGTGAGAAAAAGATGGGGAGAATGAAAGAGGTATTGAGGGTAGAAATGAAACTTTCAGAAATAAAAAGTAGTCAGAAGGGAAAACATTTAAAGAAACGCTATTTGGTTTCCATAGTTTGGAAGAGATCAAAATACATGAAATAACTCTCTACTTGATAAAATGTAAAACTGATAAAACCCCTTTGAAAATCATAATACTAAGTCTGTATGAAAGGCAATGTCCTAGAGTCCCCAGATAAGAGGAAATGGAGTTGAGCCTGTAGTCGTAGTGTTGCGGTAGACGGGTTGGCAGTTTCAGAGGGTGGCTTGGGGCTGCTACAAGGCAACACCATCAGGATTTAGGCCTACACAAAGTGGGAAAAGAAATTAAACACAATACTGAGACCACCAGAGCACCTGGCTGGCCCACCTGGTAGATCATATGACTCTTGATCTCAGGGTCGTGAGTTCAAGCCCCAAGTTGGGCAGGAAGCCCACTTAAAAAAGAAACAAAACGATGGGAGCACCGAAGAGCTACACCTTCAGTGAAAGAACAGCCAGGAAAAAACTCAGTTCATCAGTCCAGGCAGATAAGGATACTTGTCTGTCCTGCAGGGGGCTGCTTGCTCTCAAACTGGCCTGAAGTTCAACTTTACAGGTGCTGGGCTGGGAAACCATAGTCTGAGAATTAATATAAAAATAGTTCCTAACTGGGGCACCAGGGTGGCTCAGTTGGTTAAGCAACTGCCTTCGGCTCAGGCCATTATCCTGGATCGAGTCCTACATCAGGATCCCTGCTCAACAGGGAGTCTGCCTCTCCCTATGACCCTCCATGCTCTCTTGCTTTCTCTCATTCTCTCTCAAATAAATAAAATCTTAAAAAAAAAAAAAGTTTCTAATCATGAACGCTCTTGGAGCAACCTAGAAGCAAATTCAACACTCATCTGGAAGTATCCATCCCTCAACCTATGTGGAGAGGCAGAGGCTAGTGAGTACAGACTCTTAAATCCCTAAGACCCCTGAGGAAAAATCCAGTGAACAGCAGTATTTAAAGTTCAAAATATCAAGTAATAGATTATAAGCATGGTATATTTAAACTAATTAAATAAGTTACTTAGAGGCGCCTGGGTGGCTCAGTTGTTAAGCATCTGCCTTCAACTCAGGTCATCATTCCAGCATCCTGGGATCAAGTCCTGCGTTGGCCTCCCTGCTTAGCAGGGAGTCTGCTTCTGCCTTTCCCTCTCCTTGCTGTTCTGCCTGCTTGTGCTCACTCTTGCTGTCAAATAAATAAATCTTTAAAAAGAAGTTACTTATGCATCTTTGCTCCATAAGCTTCTACAAACTCTAATTGATCAATATATAGGATCAAGAGGAAGCAAAGTCTTTTATTAAGTATGTTCCAAACATTAGATGTAGAACTGTTTAGGAATTTCCAAGAGATTACAGGTTTGACAAGAAGAATCAACGAGCAGGCAACATCATGCGTGCACAGTTTGCATCAACACATTAAAAAAAGACAAGACAAAAAAAAAAAAAAAAGACAAGACACTGAAGAATTAGCTCCAAGTCCAGCAGGTTAGGCAATCCTGTGAAATTCTGTATACTGCCACTTTTAATAAAACAGATTAAAAGCCACATCAGAGAATTAATTCATTGCTATCAATGCATACATTTCAGTGACTAACAGCTATGACTAAAACTGCTTGGCAGCGGGAGTAGTAAGTACATTTAACCAGGGGTAACTCACATCTGATAACAACAAAGCAATCAGTGTTTCTAAGAAAGAACTGTAAATTAAACATAGAAGTTTCCCCCACAGCAATATAAAACTGAATTTTTGGAACTTTAATACTTGCTTCTACATGGACTTATGTAATTCTATACATTTTGTAAAGTCATGCCCAACATGGGGCTTGAATTCACGACCTCGAGACCTGAGAGTCACATGCTCTACTGACTGAGCCAGCCAGGCACCCTGTAATCCTATGCATTTAAATTATCCAGGGTAGGCAGTAAATCACACTACTCCACTTTTGTGGAAAAATTATGTTACGAGTAAGAAATTTTAACATTTTCTCACCCAGTGGTTATTTTTTTGTTTTAAGATTTTATTTGACTGAAACATAGCAAGAGAGGGAACACAAGCAGGGGGATTGAGACAGGGAGAAGCAGGCTTCCTGCCAAGCAGGGAGCCCAGTGTGGGGTTCGATCCCAGGACCCTGTGATCATGACCTGAGCCGAAGGCAGACACTTAATGACTGCGCCCCACCCAATGGTTATTTTTTTTTAATGAATTCAATTCCCTTTAAATGTTTAAAAATTTAAAACACTTAAATTTTTAAAAATGGATTTTTAAAATTTTAAAAATGGATTAATAACATCAAATAACAGCAACTGATTTATGAATAGAAAAGTGACAAGGTCAACTCCAAAGCTTATGCTTTTAAACAAGATTCAACATCTTTTATTTACAATTTTTGACATACATTAATGGTTTTACACAGTTAACTAAATCTGATAACAACAATGAAGATGAAACATAAAAGACACAAGTCCAAATTTTAGGTTGAAATACATTTTCCCTAACTGAAAGGTACGATAAACAAGCAGCCATTGTAAAGTTATAGACTGTATGTCAATTCACTTAAAATTGAAAGCCAGCCACACAGCTATAGAAACAGTGGGAAATTTGCAAATGCAAATATTACATATGCAGATATAATGCATGCATGGCATAACATTTATTTTTTATATTTTAAGTCATTTTTTACAGTAAACTGCAGTAAGTATCTTAATAATATATGTACATCAAGGCACATTCTTTTTTTGTGCTTTAGGAATGATTTACATGTGATTTGTTTATATCTTCATTTTATATATTATATTAGCTTCTAATACTTAAAAAGTTTAATTTTAACAATTATAGTTTGAGCAGTAGTTTCCCACAGGAGAGAAATGTGACATCTCCCCATGGTTATTTTGAAGGTCAGAAAACTGGATAGCTTCTAGAAGTGGGAATTTAAAAATCAAACACACAAATTAATATAATTCTCATGTAACTTTTAAAAAATAATTCACTTTCAACAATTTGGTGGACCATAATCAATTAACTTCTTTAGATAGTATATTAAAATGAGGGCTGAGTTGAAGACTTTTCAATATTGTAAAGTTACTTGACAATTATACACAGGACTGCTATAGGGGTCCATATTGCTATCCTATTTCTAAATTGCAGTTTTTCAACAAAATAGAACAATTAAACATGATACAAAAGCTGCAAACATACCAAATCTAGTTTTAATTTGTTCATTCTTCAGCAAAAGAATGAGATTTTTTTTTCATTCATGTTCCATATTATCAAGGAGAAATTTCCCATCAACAGTGTTTAGTAACAGTGCTCTTTGCTCATGGTCAATTTACTTGCCTTGAAGAGATACTATATAGTAAGGCTTTAATAGGCATTTCATGCATTTTAATGGCGTTTAAAAAATCAGCTATTTATTTAAGGGTTCCCCATCTAGGTAAGTATACTGTGCAAACTTGATTACAACATGTAACTCATTAAGTGCTTTAAAACAGAATGAATCCCTGACTTATAAGGGGTTAAAATAAATAGTAAGTCAAGAATCACAGATTTGAAGCATTTTAAAAATGTCATATACTTATGCATCCTACTAAAATGCTTTATATTAGAATTTTTTCAAATCTATAAACAGGGCAAATGAAATCACAGAACCTATTTTGAGAATAAAAAGAAGATCCGACTAGCACAGCCTTTTAAACTCAAAGTATATAATAATGTCAAAATGCAAGTGAAACTATACAGTTTTTAATTTAGTCCAGTCCTTTATAAACATTAATTCATAAAAAGTACACCATGATAAACCAATGCCATCAAGTAGATTTGTTTTCAATTTCTTTACAGTAAATGGACTTTTCAATAGAACCGATTAGCCGGACAAACTGTTCGGAAATGTTCGAGCCCTGACCTACAAACTAGGCAGACAGTCACATGCCGCAGCATGAACAGATGTCCTGTGAGTTCAGCACACATGAGACGTCACTTCCTTGATCTCCACTGCTACAGTCACTCTGCTTCTGAAATGTGTGCCACCTCTACTTCAACAGTTTGAATAGCTTCTGCCACTTCCGAGAGCTTCTGTCCTTGCTGTTGCGCCAACACATAATTAACCACTTGCATAATGCTTTGGTCAGAGAGCGTAGATACTGATGGACACTCTTCTGTCGCTGCAACAGCTTCCAGGGCTTCCATGGTCTCTCCCGTCACTACCACCGTCTCCAGGTCTTGAGGACCACTGCTTTCTTGTTCCTGCATGTCTGCTGTTAAGATACTAACAGCATGCTCCACTTGAGTTCCTTGGTTATGAAACTGAAGGGTATCTTTTTCCAGCATAATCTTGCAAGGCACATAATCTCTGTGGAATTTAGTCATATGTTTACGGAGTGTTCGAGCATCTATGTAGGCTTCGCTACATACGGGGCAGACATAGGGCCGTTCGCCAGTATGTGTTCTGACGTGACGTTTTAGAGATCGGGCATCAGCCCAGGCTACTCCACATGTTAAGCATTCAAATGGCTTAACTCCTATTGAAAAAGAGAAAGAGAGAGAAGTGTGTAAGGTACAAGTAACAAAACATATTAAAGTTCCCTCATAAATAATGCTTTTCTTTAAGTACAGTTGCCCATAACCTTTCCTATATGGATTACAGCAATCTTTTATTCAGGACCTAATAGTGTACCTTAGAATGAACATGATTCTGCAATATAATCTCTCCACAGGGGTTCCCAGAAATAGACGTTACTGAGAGACAATTTTGAGTCTCCATGCATAGTCTCATTTAACCTTCGTTGCAATCCTATAATCTTAGGACAGAAGCTTCTAATAGTCCAGTTCAACATATGAATGTTGGTCTAGAATATTAAGCTCACTAAAGGAACCTATCTATGTACACAATAACTAGGCACCCAGGTTCAGAATCACCTTAATCACTTGAATACGTATCACATAATGTGGGGTTCAACTCTTATGAAAGGAAGATGAGGTAACAGGCAAGAGGACTGGTAAAGGGATGGGCTTTTCATTCTACTTTCATATATACATAATATTAAGTACAGTTACCTTCATGGTTGTTCATGTGTCTCCTATACTCTCTTAGCTGAGTGAATTTTCTTCCACACTGTTCACACACCCGTTCCAGGTTCTGCTTTGCTCTTCCTTTTTTCCCATGGGTAGCTTTCTTTACATGCCTTCTGAATAATGCTTTCTCATAAAATTCTTTGCCACATATATTACACCTACAATATGGGTGGAAAAAAAAAACCCTGAATTTTTTTCCCTGAAGCACCAGCATCCAAAATAATTAATTGCAAGTACATATACATCTTAATTAAGTTCAGATTCTGCTCAGATTTATGTACCTGTAAGGCTCAGTGACAGAATGAGACTTCACATGGGAATACCAATCTTTCTTCCAACTATAGCACTTATCACAAAATTGGCACTGGAATGGCTTCACACCAAGATGTTTGTTCATGTGCTGACGAAGATCTCTAGCTTCAAAGAAACTTTTTTCACATCTGTAATAATAAAGTTCAACTACTCAATCAGATCATTTTATTCTTTTAAAACAAATTTCCAAGACTCAGTATATTCATGGGTTTCTAGAATTCTACAAAATGATGCCAATTTACAGGCACCTGGGTGGCTCAGTTGTTAAGCATCTGCCTTCAGCTCAGGTCATGATCCCGGAGTCCCAAGACTGAGCCCCATGGTGGGCTCCCTGCAGAGTGGGAAGCCTGCTTCTCCCTCTCTCACTCCCTCTACTTGTGTTCCCTCTCTAGCTGTGTTTCTGTCAAATAAATAAATAAACAAACAAACAAATAAATAAACAAAACAAAAAACAAAACACAAGAATTTGTTACTATTCCAATCTTGCAATAAGGCTTCAGGGTTTTAAGTTTTTTTAGCTCTGGAGTACTGGAAACATTTTATTTTCTTTAAGTTTTTACTTAAATTCCAGTTAGTTAACATAGAATGTAGTGTTAGTTTCTGGTGTACAACAGTTATTCGACACTTCCATACAGCACCCGTGCTCATCACAAGTGCCCTCCCTCATCTCCACCACCTACTTGATCCATACCCCTACCAACCTCCCCTCTGGTAATCATCAGTTTGTTTTCTATAGTTCAGAGTCTGTTTCTTGGTTTGTCTCCCTCTCTCTTTTTCCCTTGCTGGTCTATTTCTAGTACTAGAAACATTTTAGAAGAACCATGCAGGACTCACAAAGACGATTATATAAAACATTGGTCATCTTACTCCACCTAAACCCATCTGATTGCTGGGTAATTGCCTTTACCCTCTCCCTTTCTCTGTGCACGTATGTGGAGCAGGCCTCCGTGCTGACAACAGATGGGATGGAGCAACTGGCTCAGGCCCAAGTCACTCAGAACGCAGCATTCCCGTGGCTATAATCACTAATTAGGGATAATCAAATGACTTAACCAGATCTGATGGGTGTGGATCTCAAGCACCTATATATAGGAATTACCAGAAAAGCCGCTTGGTGATTTAGGAGTTGAGAGGATGTGAGGCTGAGACCATTGCTACTGCCTTGCCCAGAGAGCCCTAGAGACACCAAGTACTAATGAACATGAATCTCATTACGTTAAATCATTCCCACTCCTAGACTTTATCTTTCATTCAAGCAAGTTTAGGTTGGGTTTTCTTTCACTTGCAACTAAAAATCTATTAAGACTGATTAAAGTGACATCAGAATATATCCAGAGTCAGGAGCCCCACAAGCCCACTGTTCCACAAAAGTAGTAAACAAAACTGGCCTAAACTATGACAGTCAATCTTACTGGTACTCTAGAAACTGATTAAAAGTGTACAGCAACCAGGCAAACATATAATAATAATAAAAAAAAAAACTGTTACATGTTGGTAAGAGCGCTTTGTAGCAACTGAATTTAACTTGGTCCCATTCCCTCCTTCTCAGCTCAGCAGCAGCCCTGAAAACTGTATTCCCACCATAGGTTGAGAATAAGTTCCTTATTCTCAGGGAGAATTCTCACCAAGAACTTTGGCTGCTCTTTCAGTCTATCCAGTGACTCCCTGAAGGATCTCCCTCAAAGAGCCTGCATTTAGCCTGTCCAACTCTATTAGGGCTGAGAACTTGGGGGGAAAAGGAGAAGTCTGTTGAAAACATTTAAAGGCAACTGTACTCGCCTCCACTGCAAAAGGCAAGTTTGGTTGATTCAAACGACATACAAATCAAAGGCTTAGGAGAAAGGCTGGGGAATGAAATGGTGGTTCACTGGGGCTTTGAAAAACTCTCACATACTCCCAGGAATTAAGAAGTCCACACACTTACCAAGGGCAACACATATTTAGAAGAGACCTGAGAAGGCCCCATGCTCTCATCTCTGGCCGACTCTGCACAAACAGGAAGAGAAGGCCAAGACAGAGTCATCATAGCCTGGCTGAATGTGATGGCAATATGGAATTAGTGGTGATGTCTAACTGCACAGTGTACTAAATGTACTAAGTCAGTGTTGGTACACTTTAAAATGATGGTTGAGTTTTATCTCAATTACAATAAAGAGATTTCAGGAGGCTTTGGAAAAAAAAAAAGAGGGAGAAAAGTAAAAGAATCTGAGAGGAAAAACTAGCAAGCAAACCAGCACTTTAGACAAACTGTCCAGAAAAAAAGAAAAATCTCTCGCTTGCATTTGGGACCCTTCCTTACTACAGTATCCACCTCCAGGTAATACATTTAAGGAATGTCTTTTTTTTTTTTTTTTTTAGATTTTATTTATTTGACAGAGAGAAACACAGCTAGAGAGGGAACATAAGCAGAGGGAGTGAGAGAGGGAGAAGCAGGCCTCCTGCTGAGCAGGGAGCCCGATGCTGCCGGGCTGGATCCGGGGTCTCCGGGATCATGACCTGAGCCGAAGGCAGTCGCTTAACCGACTGAGCTGCCCCTTAATTTTTAAAAAATATTTGGGGGGTGCCTGGGTGGCTCAGTCGGTTAAGCGACTGCCTTCGGCTCAGGTCGTGATCCCGGAGACCCAGGATCCAGCCCCGCATCGGGCTCCCTGCTTGGTGGGAAGCCTGCTTCTCCCTCTCTCACTCCCCCTGCTTGTGTTCCTTCTCTCACTATATTTCTCTTTGTCAAATAAATAAAATCTTAAAAAAAAAAAAAAAAGATTCTTTATTTAGGGTCCCTGGGTGGCTCAGCTGGTTAAGCCACTGCCTCCAGCTCAGGTCATGATCCTGGAGTACCGGGATCAAGTCCCGCATCCGGCTCCCAGCTCCGCAGGGAGTCTGCTTCTCCCTCTGACCTTTTCCCTTCTCATGCTCTCTCTTACTCACTCTCTCTCTCTCAATAAATATTTTTAAAAAGGATTATTTGAGAGAAGAAAGAGAGAGACAGTGAGAGAGAGCATGAGCAGGGAGGAGAGGGAGAAGCAGTCCCCCTGCTAAGCAGGGAGCCCAACGGAGGCTCAATCCCAAGACCCTAGGATCATGACGTGAGCTGAAGGCAGATGCTTAACCAACTGAGCCACCCAGGGGCCCTGAGGAATATCTTTAAATTATTTCAAGTAATGTGCTATGTAATATCTAAATAAAACTTTAAAAACCATAAATATCAATATCTAAGCAAAAAAAAACAAGACTGACTAAAATCTAGAATAAACAACAATTCGGGGTGCCTGGCTGGCTCAGTCAGTTGGGCATCTGTTTTCGGCTCGGGCCATGGTCCTGGGGTCCTGGGACTGAGCCCCACATCAGGTTCCCTGCTCAGCGAGGAGCCTGCTTCTCCCTCTCTTCCTCTGCCTGCTGCTCCCCCTTGTTTTTTTTTTAGCTTTATTGAGGTATAACTGACAAAACTAAGATATTTAAACTGTGCATAATGGTTTATGTATCCATTGTGAAAGGATTCCTATCTAGTTAATTCACGTATCCATCACATCAGATATATATACATGTGTAAGTGCTACTCCCTTAGCAAATTTCAATTATATAATAGTGTTATTGACTAGAGCTTCCTCAAATATTTTCTTTTAAGAACAACTTTCAAATAAACCTCCTAAGAACACAAGGAAATTGAACAGTTTACATATTAAATACTTACTGAGTACAATGATAACCTCGAACTTCAGGCTTTGGCTGGTGTTTCTTTAGGTGCTTGCTGAGTCCAGAGCCTCTGTGAAAAGACTTTCCACAAACTGAGCAGAGGTACTTGGACTCACCTGTAAAAAATAAAAAGCACATCACAAATCCAACAATCAGGCGCTCTCCCAACAGAATACTTTATGTGCTACTTCAGAAATTATTTTATCAAGGGGACACAGAAGCTATTACATTTGGCAGTTATCTCAGAAGAACAACAAACCAAGTCAAAATCTCCATTTCCTCTTAACTACAGCACTAGCAAGGTTACCAATACCCAAAGAATGTCCTGCACTTGCATAATCATCTGGACTGCAATAGTACAGAGCTGAACACAAGTTCTAGAGCCACTATCTACCCTTCAATAGCCATTTCCATATGAGTAAATATAATGTGTGGACAGTAAAAATAATGTGTGGACTAAAAATTCTAACAAAATATATAAGCCCTATACCATGTTGACAGTTACATCTGCCTATTACTTAACTTCTTTTTAAAGTTTATTTATTTATTTGAGAGAGCATGATAGGGAGAGAGAGGCAGAGGGAGAAGCAGACTCCCCACTGAGCAGGGAGCCCGATACAGGGCTCAGTCCCAGGACCCTGAGGATAATGATCTGAGCCAAAGGCAGATGCTTACCAACTGAGCTACCCAGGTGCCCCATTAACTTTTTATTTTATTTTTTTAAAGACTTTATTTATTTGACAGAGAGAAACACAGCCAGAGAGGGAATACAAGCAGGGGGAATGAGAGAGGGAGAAGCAGGCTTCCTGCCGAGCAGGGAGCCCGATGTGGGACTTGATCCCGGGTCCCCGGGATCATGACCTGAGCCGTAGGCAGTTGCTTAACCAACTAAGCCACTCAGGCGCCCCTCCTATTAACTTTTTAAAAGCATGACCATTTCTTTAAATGCCTGGGTCCAAATTTATGCATAATTTAATACTCAGTACACTTTTTTCTTCATTGAGGAAAACAATGAATTTTTTATACCAACAAGATAGCTCTAAAACTAGATTTAAGAAAACTTTTTAGCCTTACTTTCATTAATAAAAATACTGCACACATATAACCATCAGTATATCAACAGAATTTCTCAAATAATTACAGCATAATCAATATAACAGTAACTTAAAAGTATACAATGTGTAACTATGTCAAAACAAATTTTTCATTACCTGTGTGAATACTCATATGTTCTTGAAGACTTCGTTTGGTAACAAATGACTTAACACACAGTTCACACTGGAACTGCTTTTGTGATTGATGGAGACTCTGGTGTAATTTTAGACCATGCTTATAGATGAAAGTCTTTCCACAGACCTGAGACAGCACAGATGTTTAAACAGGTAAAACAGAAAAGAGAAGTCAGGGCTGTTTCTGAAGGAGGACAGAGAAAGTGTATGCCATTCTAAAGAAAAAAATTTATAAACAAAATGATAAACTGAAAGTTGAAACAAGTGTCAAGGATATTAGTTGACTGATCATCTTCCGACTCCGTACTTAACAAATACGCTACTTCTCTTAAATCCAGGTGATCCCTGGAGGAGCTCAAGGCAGTACAAAAGACTCTCACACTGTCTTTGTGAGACTAGTAAACAGTATGCCTTACCTATTAAAAGAGACATGACAGCTTAATCAAGAAAATATACTAATTTCTTGCTACACCAACTAGGACAGTGCTTCTCAAACTCTGTGATGAAGAATCAGGTTTTTTTTTTCTTTCCTCAATCCATTTTTTATTAAATATAAAAATGTCACAACAATGTCAACTGCCATGACAGTTTCTAGATGTCTACTCTCAATTTCTGTACTTATCTTCCATGGACCACACATTTTTGAGTAGTTCTACATGAAAAGATCAGAGGCCCAGTTAACACTTACTTTAAAATTTATGAAAAACATGATGCTCAGGATTTGGCTTCTAAAGAAATGAGGGGGCAGGGAAGTAGGACAGTGAGTGAAGTATACATAAAAACACAGCTGACCATGTGTTGTAGTATATGAGAGTCTATTCTATTCTCTTATAATAAAAAGCTAAAAAAAAAAAAGAGAGAGAATCATTAAAAATTTCGCTGGGGAAAAAATGGGCCATGCAAGGCTATAGGGGCTACTAGAAAATTTTCACTATTCCAAATATCCCTAAACTACCTAATCATAGGATTCTTTACCCAGAAGTTTTATTTTGGCATTTAATAGTCTCAGTCCTCAGCTCTAGAAAACTTAGGCAGGATTTTTGCTAAGGAGATCTGTTTAAACCATGGGTTCCTTTCCAGTCCAGACTAGTCCTACTATAATAAACTGGTTATTCTCACCCAGTATATCCTCTGAATCCTAGTAAGTTTCATGAACATCCTAACAGATTCATTTTGAATTACAACAAATTAAATAGCAAGTAAAAGAACACAACTGGGAATTACCCTTAATCCAGGCAACTGAAAAAGTCCTAGAATTCTCTGTGACATTTTATAGGAGTAAGGGTGACTCTAGAATCAATCAGTCTCATCACCAGTTAAGTGCAAATCTTCTTTATATAATTAAATAAATTTCATGGCTTTACCTGGCATGCATGTGGCTTTACACCTGTATGCTTTAACATGTGTATTCGAAGAGAATATAATTTAGGTAATGTCCTTCCACATATGGAACATATAAATTCTCGTTTGGTTCTCCCCTTCTCAGACGATGTTCCCGATGTCTCATTAGATGTAGAACTGGAAGAGGATGAAGTGGTGGGTGCATCTTTTCTGGCATGTCGAATAAGATGCGCTCGCAAGGAGGCACTGTACTGAAACTGTTTTTTACATAACTACAAAAAAAGTAAATTCCATCTAAATGTAAATCCATAACAAATGTTAAACTTGACTATTTCAATTTCCATTTTGTTACAATTATATAAATCAGTAAACACATACACTACATAAAACACAATAGGGCTAGGTATCAGATACAAAGATGAAAGGGGTCAAGACCCAGCCCCTACTTTGGAGGTTTATAATCTAACGACAGAGGGAGTCATCGAAGCAATAAAGAAAGGCATTAATGGGACCAGGTCCGTCTAGAAGGGATGGCAGGACATAGAGAAGAATGCTACCATCATGAGTACTAAGTATTCATATGGAGGAGAACTAGGGGTTAGAGAAAGGAGGAAGATAAAACTGTGATGGTCCTTAAAGTTCTTTTTCAGGTCTACTACTTTTCTTTTTTTTTTTTTTTAAATATTTTATTTATTTATTTGACAGAGAGAGATCACAAATAGGCAGAGAGGCAGGCAGAGAAAGAGGGGGAAGCGGGCTCCACACCGAGCAGAGAACCCGATGCGGGCCTCGATCCCAGGACCCTGAGATCATGACCTGAGCCGAAGGCAGAGGCTTTAACCCACTGAGCCATCCAGGCATGCTGGTCTACTACTTTTCTGCTACTTTTTTTTTTTTTTTTTTTTTTGACTCTCTCATAAGGCTTATCTTGGTATCTCTAAGGAACATGAATAACTGATGCTGGTCTCCGGGATCATGACCTGAGCCGAAGGCAGTCGCTTAACCAACTGAGCCACTCAGGTGCCCCCCTTTAGAATTTTAAAGACACCGCGCCTGCCTTTCTCGTTATTCCCTCTATTTATCAGGGGCCCGAATGTAGTTGCTAAGGTTTCCTCTCCTGTTCTCTTTACCCTTCTATGAACTTATATTTTTCTATTCTTAAAGTTTATTTATTTATTTTTAAGTAACCTCTACCCTCAATGTGGAGCTCGAACCCATGACCCTCTGAGATCAAGAGTCACATGCCCTACTGACCGAGACTACCAGCTCCCCCTGAGCTTATATTTTTTAAATGATAATTTCAGTCTTTCTTACTAGGGTAGCATCAGGAAGAAGCAGATATATCACTGTTTTTTGTGGGGTTTTGGGAGAGGATCAAAGAAATGAAATAAATCAGAAAATGACTCTTACATATCAATGTAAGGGAGACAGAGAAACACTGAGAGAAAACAAATAGTACATTAATAATGAAGCAGTAAACTGGATTCTGTTTATCACTAAGCTAGAGCCATCTTTAATTAGCTTTCCAATTACTTACCGGACATTTGTAATCTCTAGCTCTTTCATGTTTCAGTGTGTGCATTATGAGGGCATAGCGTCTCTGAAAAACCATTCCACATTCCCCACATTTATGGGATGCTGCTTCTTCAGTATTCTCTTTAGTATCCCTTTTTGGCTGTTTCATCTTTTTCCCTCTTTGAACTAATTTCTGGGCTACCTAAGAGACAGAAAACACAATCTAAGTAAATATACTCATTCTGATTTTTTAAAAAAAGATTTTATTTACTTACTTGAGGGAGAGAGAGAGAGAGCATGCACATGCAAGCAAGAGAGAGCGCAGGAGCAGGGGAGAGGGGCAGAGGGAGAGGGAGAAGCAGACTCTCTGCTGAGCAGGAAGCCTGACATAGGACTCAATCCCAAGACCCTGGGACCATGACCTGGGCTGACCAACTGAGCCAGGTGCCCCAACTCATTTTAATTTTTAGAGTCATGAATCATAATATTTCAAACTAATATTCTTATTAATACTGGTATTTAAAATATTAAGTTGTTTTCCTGCACCTATTGCCCGCCCTCCCAAAGTAATTTTCATGACAGGTATTGTGTTTATGAATAAAATGCTTTTGACTTAAAAGCTAAAACCACAAAGGTCACCTCTTCATTGTACCTGCTGAACTGCTGACTTGGGAATGGCCTTCCGTTTTTGCAGCTTTTTCTCCATTCCTTTGTGTAGTCGGATATACCCCCCTTCATTAACAGAACGCTGCCGAAGCCTGCTTCTGTAAGTTTCATCATCAGGGCCGAGGTCTGTCTTTGTTGTCAGTGCAACCAGATTTTCCTGCTCTTTTAAAGACTGACCAAGGTTCTGCAATGGCTCTGGAATTTCTTCAGCACAGATATCTTCAGTTGATTCATTTCCCATACCACTGTTTTCTGGAGAGTTACTGATTACATTCTCTTTTGAAAGTTTTGGATGAATATCAGAAACTGTGGTATCTTCTCTGTGGTTTAAAGTTTCTAGTTCTGTGTCATCATTTTTTGTTACTAAATCCACAGACTCCATTTCAGGATGGGAACCAGGTATACAACCTGCAGGTGACAGAGTGGCTTGAGCCTCTGAAGAAACCTGGTGTTCAGGGTGTTGTCCTGGCTCTCCATTCTGCTCAGCTCCAGGCAAGTCTCCATTCACCAACAGTACAATTTCACAATCCCCAAGTTCAGTAGATAATGTTGTGGTTCCCTCGCTGCTAGCCATAGGAGGTGCAGTACCTCCATTCTGTTCTGGTAAGTCCTGGGTAGATGCAACCGTCTGGACCTCACCCTTCTTATACACTGTTAGCTGCTTCTCTTCCATTAGTTTATGTACACTTTCACAGATTTCTAAAACTTCCGACATGAAAAGATGGCGAGCCAAGATGGCCACATCAGCCATGCTACAGAAGTCAAAACTTAGCACAGAAGTATAGGCAAATTCCAATAAAGGAAGGAAGCTTGCCTTACAAAAACCTAAATGGAACACACACACACAAAGAAAGAAATGGGGGTACAAAAAAGTTAAGTAACTACTAAAACACCTTAGAAAAATAATTAATATATGATTATGACAATATATAAAATAAAATGCAAAAGGCAAAAAGGCATATATGACCATTTATTCTGCAATTAAACACTCTGGACTTGTTTTGTGTTCTGGTTGTTTAATAAGCCTTGACTAACTCACTTCTATAAGCCGAGTCTCTCAATACCTAAAATAGAAAATAATATCAGACTTACTACCTCAAAGAGTTGTTGTAAGGCAGTCATTTTCAAACTGTACTCCTTAGAACCCCGGGGGTTCCTCAAATTCCCCTCAAGAAACAGCTGCTGGAGAATGGAGGGTAAAAAAAGAGAGGGAGGCAGGTGAGTAGGCAGGGTTCAACCAACCTGTCCCCTAACCTCATTTCTCTAAGTATAACCGTATACTTTAATAATAGAAGTCCATATAAAAATGACTGTGAACAAAGGGCTATCCTACTGAAAATTTAAGAACAAGATCTAACATAGGGGGTCAGCAAAATTTTTCTGTAAAGAATCAGATAATAGGAGTGCCTGGGTGGCTCAGCTGTTAAGTGTCTGCCTTTGGCTCAGGTCATGATCCTGGAGTCCCGGGATCGAGCCCCGCATCAGGCTCCCTGCTCAGCAGAAAGCCTGCTTCTCCCTCTCCCACTCCTCCTGCTTGTGTTCCCTCTCTCGCTGTGTCTCTCTCTCTGTCAAATAAATAAATAAATAAATAAATAAATAAATAAATAAATAAATAAAATCTTTTTAAAAAAAGTATCAGGTAATAATTATTGCAGGCCTAAGGTGTCTGTTTTAACTTACTCAACTCTGCCACTGTAGCTGAAAAGAGTGGCCAAAGATAATACATACACAAATGAGCATGGTTGTGTTCCAATATAACTTTATTTACAAAAAGGGAGGGAAAGGAGGCCTGCCCCTTTGGGCTACAGTTTGCCTATTCCTGGTCTAAGGAAGGAAACAATTGACATTCTTATTTTATGTGAGAAAATAAAAGCAGTTTATTTCTAAGTTCTTGATACTTCATTTTCAAAAGCCAGTAATATTCATCATTCAAAAATCAGAAGATAAAACAGTGATAAGTCCAACTCCATCTCCACAATCAGTATGATCAAGAATCTGTACATCTTTCAGAACTTCTTCATATAGTTAATCAAATAATCTTGTTCCCCCTTCATATAGTAGGTAGCGTACTGCATATGCTGCCCTATGTCTTGTTTTTCTGGTATCCTAATTTATCTTAGAGATCTTTTACCGAAATAAAGAGCAAAAGCCATAGGAGGTAAAACTCACATTTGCTACATTTTTTCAGTTTTGACTCAAGGTACATAAAATGTAGTCCATAAATGATGGACAAAGAAGGGAAGCCTTAAACTGTGAGGTATATTAACAGTCCTGTTGAAAACTGAGGGCACTACACATCGACATCATCATTAGGCTAATTCAGTTATCCTGGGAAAGTTGGCAATTAAATATGCTAAAGCCATGTTACTTTTGCTACAAACTATAAGACCAAGTTAAATAATCCTGACGTAAATGTTTCTTTCAAAAAATAAACAAAACACACAAACAAAATAACATATTTTGGTCTTCTACTTAGCACCTTTTTAATTTCTAAGTTTGAAGTCATAAGAAAAAATTTCCCACAAAAGAATTAACACTCTTCCAAGTTAACACTTTAAATATCTAAAACAATTTTTTCAAAGGCACAGTCATGTTTACTGTAAAAAACAAAAACACAAAAGAAAAGTTAAAAAAATCATCATAATTCTGCCAAGAGATAAGTGGCAGATAATTTCGGTATTTTTTTACCCCTAGACTTTTCACATACACTTATACAGACTCTGCAAAACATTCTAATCAAAATGGACAACTTTGCAAGATAAAAAAGTTCCAGAGATCCATTACACAACATTGTGAACACAGTTAATACTTAAAAGTCATTAAGAGGATAAATTTTAAAATGCATGTTTACCAAAATTAAAAAGTAAAAAAAGCAAAGAAAATGGACAATACAGTTGGTTATAGATAATGTTAGAGAAATAACATTGTCAAAAAGATGTATCTCCAGGGGTACCTGGGTAGCTTAGTTGCTAAATGACTGCCTTTGGCTCAGGTCATAGTCCTGGAGTCCCAGGATCAAGCCCTGTACTGGGCTCCCTGCCCAGCGGGAAGCCTGCTTCTCCCTCTCTCACTCCTCCTGCTTTTGTTCCCTCTCTAGCTGTGTTTCTCTCTGTCAGATAAATAAAATCTTTTTAAAAATGACTTGGCTTTGATAATAATCACTGATCTTGTTACCACCTGCTGTGCTAAATACTTTAAAAAAAAAAAGTGATCTGCAGCTGTCCTGTGAACTGGACTCTGGGGCAAAGGCTCCTCATCCACTCCCCCTCCTTGGAATGTGGGTACCATTTGCCATTCCTGCTCCCTGAGACTGCTCTAAAGACATAACCGTGACTGTGATGCCACTAAAAACATCTACACTGATGTGACTGGACCCAATTAAGGCCTCTTTCTAAACTTTTAAATTTGGTGGGCAAGGTTCAGAGATCCACTCATCTTGCTGCCACCCAAGACAAGCCTCATACATAAGTGTGCTTTGCTTGTTACAACTGCCACCTACCAGCCGGAACGGCCTACCTGTTTCTTTGGTACAGGGGCCAATTTCAGATTATACCAGGAAACCTCAAGGGAGGGTTATGAACCAATAGAAAGAAAAATTATGACAGCGATGGACTTCTACATCCAGCAACATGGCCAGCTAAGGTACCCTAATTTACCCGTACTTTAGAGAGACAGAGAGCACGAGAGAAATATTTTAAAGTATCATTTTAAATATACTTGGTACCCCAGCACTGAGTGAAGGAAGTAAAAAAATCTTTCCCGGTTAGTCATGACCACAAACCAAGCTTAATTTGGTGGGATTTTTGTTGAATATATGGCAGTTTGGTAGTCAAAAAATCCTCAGGCTCAGAATTTAAAGCAGTCCCAGACTGATAATGCCCTCAGCATCTTAAGAATCAAATGTTTAATGGGGCGCCTGGGTGGCTCAGTAGGTTGGGCAACTGCCTTCGGCTCAGGTCATGATCCTGGAGACCTGGGATCAAGTCCCATATCGGGCTCCCTGCTCGGCAGGAAGCCTGCTTCTCCGTCTCTCACTCCCCCTGCTTGTATTCTCTCTCTGGCTGTGTTTCTTTCAAATAAATAAAAAAAAAATCTTAAAAAAAAAAAGAATCAAATGTTTAAGAATCAAATGGAAAACACCTTCAACCCAAAACTCTAAAAACATTTCCCACAAAGTTCTAAGGAATATGAATTCATTGTGCCCAGATTAAACAAACAAACAAAAAAAACCACAAACAAAGCACAATGAACAAGAGCTAGTGGAAACAAAGAGCGTGAATCCAATCAGCAAAGATTTTAAGTATTGCTATGATAAATATAGAAAGTCAAGAGTGGCATATCACCAGTAAAGAGCAAAAGGTCATTAAAAAAAAATAGAGAAGAGACTAGAATAAAAAACTCAATAAATGAATTCAATAGCAAATGAAACACAGCGAAATAGTGGGTCAATTAAAATTTTTCAGGATAATCTACATAGAGATAAATAAAGAAGAGAAATTAAAGGTCACAGCATATAAAGTGAGAATGTCTAACTGGAATTTCAAAAGGTAGAAGAGAGAAAATGAGGCAGAAACAAGCTTTGAAGGCATACTGGGTGAGACTTTTTCTCAGCTGATTAAGGATAATCTCAATTGCTGGGTTCAGAAATTTCAACGATTTCTATGCAGGACAGGTGAAAGTCAAAGATCCTCATGCTGGATTAAGAACGAAATCCAGAAATATGATGTTTAAAGAGCAATGTAAAACATAAAGATACAAAAGGTTAAAAATGAAGATGGAAGATATGCTAAGCAAATAGTAATGAAAATACTGTTCACATATCTAAAAAATATTTACTAAAGCAGTCAAAATAGAAAAAATAAAAAATATTTATAAGAGCAGCCAACATAGCTTTTTAAGGGTAAAAAGAATCAATAAGGATAAAGAGGATCATTACCTAAGAATAAAAGGAAACACAAAATGAAAACTGAAGAAACTCAGCAATGGACAAATGAATCACACTAATATTCTAAAGCACCTCTGTCGATAACTGATAGATCAAGCACATAAAATAATCAGTAAAGAAATAACAAGCCAGAATATACTGAATATTGCTCCCAACTGAAAAAATTCATATTCTATTCAAGCAAAATGAAGCTTATGAAAATAGACCACATGTAGGGTTAAAAGCAACAAATCTGCAGTATTAAAGGCAAACTTATAGTCTGGAGTGCTTAAACCAGAAAGTTAGAAAGGTTGGGAGCTAATGGGTTCAAAGCATTATACTTAACTGTTAAAAAAAAAAAGTAACAGGGGCTCCTGTCTGGCTTAGTCAGTAGAGCATGTGTCTTGATCTCATAGTTCTAAGTGTGAGCCCCACATTGGGTGTAGAGTTTACTTTAAAATATAAAGACAGTAACACTCAAATATAGTAAAAGGCATATTAATGAAGGGAAATCAGTAGAAGAAAATAATAGCTGTTCTTTCTTATTTTTTAACAATTTTTTATTTAAAGATTATATTTATTTTAGAGTGAGAGAGAGCACACACAAGTGGGTGAGGGGCAGAGGGGGACGGAGAAGGACAAGCAGATTCTGCGCTGAGCATGGAGCCCAACGTGGGGCTTGATCTCATGACCTTGAGATCACGACCTGAGTCAAAATCAAGAGTCCAATGCTTAACCAATTGAGGCACACAGGTGACCCAACAGCTGTTCTTTGAACAGTATGCCAAGAAAAATTACGCAAAACTTGTTAAGAGGCAAAAAAAATAAATAAATAAATAAAAAATAAAATTACCAGGTATTAAGAGCTTTGTTGAACAGGCACCACTGATTGACTATTGATTAGACACTATTTTACAACTCTGTAAAAAATTAACTGACAGAAAAATGACAGAAAATGCAAACAAGGGATAGCTCAGTAGGTTGAGCATTCAACTCTTGGTTTTGGTCAGGTCATGATCTCAGGGTCATGAGACAGCCCTGCATTGGGCTCCGAGCTTAGCAGGGAGATTCTCTATCTCCCTCTCCCTTTGCTCCTCTCCCCACTTAAGTGCGCACTCCCTCTCTCTCAAAATAAATAAATCCTAAAGAAAGAAAGAAAATGTGAATAACTCTCCAACCATTAAACATGCCAGATTAGTAGTTAAAAATCTTCCCTTTAACTCCACTACAAACCCAGGAAATTTTAGCCACCATCCTACCAAACACTGAAGAAAAAACCAATTCTGATCCACAGTATATTTTAGTGTATCTAAACATTGGAGGGATTATACATTTTACAAGACTAGACCAACTCAGGGTGCCTCAGTGGTTCAGTTGTTGGACGTCTGCCTTTGGCTCAGGTCATGATCCCAGGGTCCATGGACTGAGTCTTGCATTGAGCTCCCTTGCACAGCAAAGGAGTCTGCTTCTCCCTCTGACCTTCCCTCCCTCTTATGCTCTCTCTCTCTCAAATAAAATAAAATAAATCTTAAAAAAAATACTAGACCAACTCAGATATTAAAACATGAAACTGTGAAAAAGAAAAAAAAAGATTACTCATTAATATACATGCAAATGTTCTAGACAACATTAGCAAACCAAACAGCAGTTTATACAAAAGCCGATAGTATGACTGAACTGGTTTATTTCAAGAACAAAAAACTGTCACAACACAAAATCATGTAGTTTCCTATATTAACAGAAGAGTGAAAATAGAGGTAGTTTCAATAAACACAGAAAAAAATATGTGGTAAGTCAATACCACTGGAGGAGGTCATCAAAAAGATTTGACTTTCAGTTGACCCTCAAGCTGGACCCAGACAAGCAGAAACTCCCAATCCATCCCGTTCCTGGAATGTGTGTTTCACTTGCCTTCTCTGTTCCTGGAAGCTGCCCCAAAAATATATCCTTGAAACAGAAACCTGGTATTGAGGCTATCTGGACTGGGTATCTGACTGAACTCACTTAAGGCCTCCCAAGCTCATGGCTGAACATTGGTAAGGCCTCTATATAAACTTCTAAGATTCTGGCACAGAGATCTGACCCATCTTGCAGCTGCCTCATCAGTACTGGCTCCCCGTATAGATTATACCATTTTAGAGGGAATATCCTTAATGTTAAAAGGGTAAAGGATTATCTATTTAAAACATTTACCAAATGATATACTTCATGGTAAAAAAGCACTGTTTTTTTTTTTTAAATCACTTTCTTTAGAAATGGGAATGAGATAACTGAACCCCTATCATTTCTATTCAACTGACTTTTCTGAGGTACTGGGCAGCACTTTAAAGAAAAAGGATTTCAAAATACAAAAACTGTGAAGGTAGAAACAAAACCAACAGATTATTAGCAGATAATCTATTTCTTTTATATGGAAAATTTCAAAGAATCTATAGAAAAAGGACTGAATGATTAAGGGAATTTAGCAATATTACTGTATACAAAATATACACCCAAAATAAATCCAATATTATATAATTTTAAGAAAGAATACAATAGTTTCAAAACATATAAAGTATCTTGAAGTATATAAAAGCTGTTTGAAATTGTTATGGATAAATCTCTAAAACTTTATTAATTCAATGTAATCTCTATCAAAATATACTATTTGGTGTATAAGCTGACAAGCTGCTTTTAGTGTTTATGGAGCAAAGGGTTATGAAACGAAGACCCACCTGAAAATAAATGTGGGAGACTTTCCTTATTATTATAAAGGTAAGGTAATTAAGATCAAGTGAAAATAGTGTACAGAGAGACAACCAATAGACTAGAACAAAGCCTAGCATCAGTACCAAACACATGGAACTGTTTTAAGAGACTCTGTATGGTTGGGGCGCCTGGGTGGCTCAGTCCTTAAGCGTTTGCCGTCAGCTTAGGTCATGATCCCAGGGTCCTGGGATTGAGCCCCACATCGGCTTCCTGCTTGGCGGGAAGCCTGCTTCTTCCTCTCTCTCACTCCCCCTGCCTGTGTTCCCTCTCTGTGTTTCTCTTTGTCAAATAAAAATAAAAAATCTTAAAAAAAAAAAAAAAAAAAAAAGAGAATCTGGGGGTGCCTAAGTGGCTCGGTCATTAAGGATTTGCCTTTAGTTCAGGTCATGATCCGGGAATCCTGGAATTGAGCCCCATATGGGGCTTCCTGCTTCTCCTTCTCTCACTCCCCTACTTGTGTTCCCTCTCTAGCTATGCTTCTCTCTGTCAAAATAAAAAATAATCTTGAAAAAAAAAAAAGAGAATCTGTATGGTCAACTGACAAGAGGATGGAGTCTTCACTTGAAGGTTCTGAGACAAGTGAAGATTAAAATGGGGAAAAAATGAAATCAAACATCTATTTCACACCAACAAAAATAAATTCCAAACAGATTAAAACTTAAATATGAACGAAAAACTATGAAAATTTAGGAAGTGGGGGGTGGGAGGATGGGTGAGCCGGGTGGTATTGCATGGTGCTGCATGTATTGCACCTAGTGTGTTGTACATAAACAATGACTCTTGGAACATTGCATCAAAAACTAATGACGTATTTTATGGTGACTAACAAAACACAATAAAAATTTTTTAAAAATTAAAAAGAAAAAATTTAACAAGAAAATCTAGGAACATGTGTTTATGACAGTACAGAAAATTTTCTTACAAGCATAAACAAAAGAAAACATTAATGAATTCAACTACATTAACTAGATAATTTTAAAAGATGTATATTTTATCTTTTTATACATGTTTTATAATTCTTTACCTAATATTAAGCAAAATAAAAACTGTCTACTTTGCCTGTTGACTTACATTATATTTGCTGCACATATATTATATAAAAATAAGTGCATAGGATAAAAAATAAATGAGGGGGCGCCTGGGTAGCTCAGTCATTAAGTGTCTGCCTTTGGCTCAGGTCATGGTCCCAGAGTCTCAGGATGGAACCTCGCATCTGGCTCCCTGCTTGGCAGGAGGCCTGCTTCTCCCTCTCTCACTCCTCCTGCTTGTGTTTCCTCTCTAGCTGTTTCTCTCTCTGTCAAATAAATAAATAAAATCTTTAAAAAAAGAAAAAGAGAAAATGAGGTATTTTATTGGAATTTTAGGATGCTGTATTGCAGTTAACTTGGGGCAGTCACTTTATTTGCTAAGCTGCTGAGAAACTGAAAAAAAAAAAAATACTCACATACCTCTCTTTCTGCTTAAGATGCATAAAAGACAGGGAAAAAAAATTCCAAAGCTAACCTGTATCAAAAGACTATATGATGAGTTTTATTATTCAGATGACCCAGTGTAAGACATATTTTCTAAGTCATCAAATGCAGAAAAAAGTAAATATCGTGAATCTAAAATGTAATGCAATTCTATGCTCCATGAAAACCTTTACTATTTTATCCCCAGAGCCCAGGCTAGTTCTTCATGCACAGAAGATGCTTAATAAATATTTTTTAATAATTACACACAGCTAGTACAAAGAAAAAATATATGTAATTGTCCTCCCAGAATAAATGATTTTTTTTTAAGATTTTATTTATTTATTTGACAGGGAGAGACAGAAACAGAGGGAACACAATCAGGTAGAGTGAGAGAGGGAGAAGCAGGCTTCCCACTGAGCAGGGAGTTCGATGTGGGACCCGATTCCAGGACTCTAGGATCATGACTTGAGCTAAAGGCAGACGCTTAACAACTGAACCACTCAGGCTCCCCCAATAAATGATTTTTAAAAGTATAAGGTAGAGGTGCCTGGCTGGCTCAGTGAATAGAGCATGCAACCCCTGATCTTTGGACCATGAGTCTGAACTCCCAACTGGGTGTGAAGTCTACTTTAAATAAGATACATTAAAAAAAGTATAAGGTAGAAAAGGGTCAGTGGTTAACTAAAGTATTTATATATCTGGATAAATGCACTTTTTTGTTTCAGAAAAGGGAAATGATATTTCACACAGAGATGTCAGTAATCCAGTAATCAAGAGCGATAGTAAGTTAATATTATGGAAAAAAAATGTATAAATAAGGTTACCTATTTTAATTCTTCCTAAATTTTCATTTGTTGACTCCTAAGCCAATATATAAGTTCTAGTGAGCCAAAAGAAAGTCAAATTAGAGCGCCTGAGTGGCTCAGTGGGTTAAGCCTCTGCCTTCGGCTCAGGTCATGATCTCAGGGTCCTGGGATCGAGGCTCACTTCCGGCTCTCTGCTCAGCAGGGAGCCTGCTTCCTCCTCTCTCTTTGCCTGCCTCTCTGTCTACTTGTGATCTCTCTGTCAAATAAATATATGAAATCTTAAAAAAAAAGTCAAATTATTCATTTACAATAACAATGAAACAAAAAAAGCCACAACTAGAATTTTGATTACTGTATTTAAGAGTTTGATTATTCAAACTAATGAATTCTAATAATTACTCTTTAAAACTGAAAACAGAGCTATAGAAGTGCTCTATTATTACATGTTCCACAACATAAGATACAGGAAGTCAATTTTTTTTAACAATTTTTAAATAACATATAACTCTGATGCAGTTATGGATTTCTCTCAAATTTTTTTTAGCCATGTAAATCTCAGAAACTTTTCTACTGCTACGTCTATCTCATCTAAGAGGTAGTGATAGAAAATGACAACCTTTTCCATAACTGTACCTTGGAAACTTTGCTAAAAGGAAGGACTTTTCAATTCAGCTTAGTCTACTAAAATAGGTGGGCTTCTCCCATTGCAGCATAAATCCTGCATTTCTAACACACACACACACACACACACACACACACACACACACACACACACACGCCCTTCTTCCAGAAGGTAATAAGAGTATGAACAAGAGTATTAGAAAATTCTTACCAGAAAGATCCACCACTGCCTCATGACTGGAAACAGCTCCTTTCTCAATAAAAAGATCTCGAAAATATTCACTATTAGCTGACAAAACTGATTTATGAGCTTTGTACTCTTCTCCCTCAATTAACAAAGTAACATCACAGAACTGGTTGGAGAGTCTCTGTTCGTTGAGCTGTCTTAAGACAGCCTGACAATGTTTTGGAGAAGAACGTTTCACAACTCCTTTGGTGTCAACCTATCAAAATAAGTTTAAGACCAAGAGTTGTATTATATATCATTTGTATTTCTACCTTTAAAATTTAAAACATGACACATTATTCACTTTTAAAGATACCATTAATTAATATGAAGAAATAGCCAGATATTCTTTACTATCTATATTTTTACATAAAAAGCTAGATCATTCTATTTTCTGCTGTGATCATTCAACTTGACCCAGTGTAACCTGCATCTCTCTTCTTACTAGTCATAAATTTCACAATGTATGAAAGTAATGCAGGTAAAAAACAAAGGCCTAGCCAGTTTAATTTTACCTTGTTTCACGACCTAGAGACTGCTTCCAGGAATGTATTGTCTACCTGTACCCTATACCATTTAAAAAGACAGGAAGAATGATTAACAACAAACCAAGTAACTTCTAAAGAGAAGAAACAACAGGAATATTTATGATTAATGAAAAAGCAGTATTAGCACACTTTTAGCACACTTCTGTGAGTGCGTTACCTGAGACATAAACTTACTTATATTTCCAATCTCAGTGCCAATAGTCAAGCAGTTTCAGTACTTTAAGAAAAAAATTCACCAAGACTACAAATACTAATATATTAGTTACAGATTTTAAAGGTGGATGGAAAGTTCCACTTACGAATACAAGTTCATGTTTTGATACTGGCTTCTTTTTTGCAGGCTTAGAGGCTGTAGTTGGAGGTGAAGTAAAATTGCTCAGATCATCTTCTGATTCATTACTTTCTTCTCCAGATTCAAGATCTAGTCCCAATTCTTCCAGCATTTCTGAAGTATCTGATATCGGACGGGAGCGATCTAATTTCTCCTGGCATTTGCTACACTGTTTAATGTAATCTTTCACTTGCTTTAATATACCTATAATAAATATAAAAATAACAAGTCATTTAATGTTGCTCTCATTTGAAAACTGAAAATTATCTATTGTTGGTTAATCTATGTATACTGATGTATGTATGAGTGCATATGTCCAGACACACACACGTTCCATAAAGTATATAAAAGTGATTTCTTTTAGAATATAGGGGCGCCTGGGTGGCTCAGTTGGTTAAGCGACTGCCTTCGGCTCAGGTCATGATCCCGGAGACCCGGGATCGAGTCCCACATCGGGCTCCCTGCTCAGCGGGAAGCCTGCTTCTCCCTCTCTCACTCCCCCTGCTTGTGTTCCTTCTCTGGCTGTGTTTCTCTCTGTCAAATAAATAAAAAAATCTTAAAAAAAAAAAAATTTAGAATATAAAGAAATTTTTTTCATACATGTAAGGTTATAAATTGTTTTCATGTTAATTTTTATTTATTCCTAGTTATTCACTTCCTCACCATATAAGATGATTATGTAACAGTGTCCATTTCCATGTGATCTGCAACTCGTTCATGCTATAGTAACTACATGTCAATATAACCTTTATGACCAGTTATATAATGTGGTTACTTCTCTACCCTATTAACATCAGGCTTGACCATGCAATTTGCTTTGGTCAATGGACTATGAATAAATATAATGTATGGCACGTCTCAGAAGCTTGAAAAGGCACGGTTTCCCATCAGTGCTCTGTCCCGTCTCTCAAATAATAGCATGTTCCAGATGGATACCATCCTTCAGAGCCTGAACTGCAGATGAAAAAAGATAGGTGGAGTCAACTACAACCTGAACTACAACCATACCTTGCAGTGAGAGTGTAAAATCAATCTCATTTTTGAAAGCTATGAGATTTGGGGCACCTGGGTGTCTCAGTCGTTAAGCGTCCGCTTTTGGCTCAGGTCATGATCCCGGGGTCCTGGGATCAAGCCCTGCTTTGGACTCCCTACTTGGCGGCGGGAAGCTTGCTTCTTCCTCTCTCACTCCCCCTGCTTGTGTTCCCTCTCTAGCTGTTTCTGTCAAATGAATAAAATCTTAAAAAAGAAAAAAAAAGCTTTGAGATTTTAGAGCTGTATGAAAAAACAGGATAAACAAGTTAGATCGTACACAACCCACTCATAAAACCCTATTCTCAATTTTAACTTGTAGCTCAGCACGTTGGGGTAGGGGTAAGGAGCAGGGAGGAATACCCCTACCCCTACCAAAACACACACACACACACACACACACACACACACACACACACACACACACCATTATCTTTGCAAAGGAAGACCAACTAATTTCCATCCTACAAATGAGAAAATGAAGCCCTAAGAGGTAAGATATATGTCCAAAGTTACATCTACTAAATTGCATAACTGGGTCTCCAAAAGCCACGTGATTTTCAGTATATTATGTTAACTTACACATGAACATATTTGTCCATCACTATGATGGGAAACTCTCCCCCCACAATCTCCAAGTAAAGTGTAAACAAAAGGCTCATTAATAAGCTAAAATGATACAGAGATTTGGTGAATTCCTAAAAAGAATTTCAAGATGTCAAATTATATCATTGTTCTTTTCACTTTCAATCTTCAGATAATATTCAAGCAACATTTCTCAAATTTGTTACATCCTGGGGTGCGTGGATGGCTCAGTCAGTTAAGTGGCTGCCTCTGGCTGAGGTCAGAATCTCAGGGTCCTGGGATCAAGCTCCACGTCTGGCTCCCTGCTTGGCAGGAAGTCTGCTTCTCCCTCTAGCTCCCCTTGTTTGTGACAGCTCAATCTCTCCATCAAATAAATAAATAAAAAATTTAAAAAATATCATATTATGTCCCATACTTACTAAAAAAGTACACACTGGACTAATTCAGAAAATTATACTCTGATTTTACACATCCACATAATAGACATTATCGTATTCAAACCTCTGAGAGTTCTATAGTGAAGAAACCTGTTTAACAAGAATTTGCCAAATTTATTCGTTCACAGACCCTCTTTCTGCCATCCAAAACATAACTTAAGAAATAATGGGTTAGGGCGCCTGGGTGGCTCAGTTGGTTAAGCGATTGCCTGCAGCTCAGGTCATGATCCCGGAGACCCTGGATCTTAGTCCTACATCGGGCTCCCTGCTAGGCAGGAAACCTGCTTCTCCCTCTCACTCCCCTTGCTTGTGTGCCCTCTCTGGCTGTGTTTCTCTCTGTCAAATAAATAAAATCTTAAAAAAAAAAAAAGAAAGAAAGAATGGGTTAGCGTTAAATAAAACTTCCATAAAAAATGAATTTGCATGTGCATATTTAGAGGACAGTACATATTCTAATATCTGAAAATGCTAAAATCAATAAAAGGTCTATACCAGTATGAACAAAGTAAAAGAAAAATGATGAAAAGACTGGAGGGATATATATATATATATATATATATATATATATATATATATTTTTTTTTTTTTTTTACATAAAATTAAGAGAAAATGGAGAAGCGCCTGCCTGGCTCCATCAGTAGAGCATGTGACTCTTGATCTCAGGGTTTGGGTTCAAGACCCACGCTGGGCATAGAGCTTACTTAAAATAAAAAGAAAAAACATGTTCACTCACTTTTGTTTAAAAAAAAAGAGTAAATGGATTGAGGTGATGAAAAATTTCTGAAGATGAACAGTGGTGAGGGGTCACACAACAATGTGAATGTACTTAATGCCACTGAACTATACACTTAAAATGGTAAATTTTACGTTATGTATATTTTATCATAATGAAAAATGAGTACAAACTTCCAATTATAAATAAATCATGGGGATGAAAAGTACAGCATAAAGGATATAGTCAATAATATGAAGATAACTTTCTATGGTGATATATGGCACCAAAACTGACTGTGGTGTGCATTTCATAGCATATATAATTGTTGAATCCTTATGCTGTATACCTGAAACTAATATAATATTGTATGTACTACACATCAATAAAAATAAATGTGTACAAGAACAAAAAACACATAAGAGAATTATTTATACATTTTTAAGATTTTATTTATTTGAGAGAAAGAGAGACTGCACGCACCCATGTACAGGCCATAGGACTGAGGGGGAGGAAAAGGGACAAGCAGACTCAGCATTAAGCAAGAAGCCTGATGCAGGACTCGATCCCAAGACCCTAAGCTTGTGATTTGAGCCGAAATCGAGTTGGATGCTCAGCCAACTGAGCCACCCCAGCACTCTGAGAATATGTATTTATAAATTTAAAAAAAAGAGAGAATGTGGAAAAAAAAAACCTGAACAATTTGCTCCTGTCAGTTGTTCCAGAACTTCTTTCCCTGTCAGTTTTGGATACAATGACCACCCCCAGTTCAGGAGCTCCCATTTAGCTCCAGCATTTTAGTTCTTCCTTGATCTGTTTTGTTTTCTTCAAAGAGGTTTCAATGTTTAGTTATAGTTATATTTACAAAGACCCAGTTCTTGGTGGGTTTTCTAGAGATTACATCCTCCTCTTCTAGACCAAGTAACAGTGGCATCAATTTATCCCATAGTCTAAACAAAACTAAATCTTAAGTCCATTGAGTAAGAACTTCTGCAGGCAGCTAATTTAACCTTTTTTTTTTTTTTTTTGCTAGTTTTAACCTTTGTTTCCCCTCCTAATTTTACCTTTACCTTTTGAAAGTATTTCACTATAGATCCCCATGCATCAGCATCTAACTGAGACAGGGGAGAGAACCATTTATTTTGAAACTCCAGCACATAATTCAAAACATGATAAAATAAGAGGGTGTAGGGGGCAGCAAGAATATTTATTAACATTTTACATCCTGAAATGTGCTATATGTAAACGTTAGGCACTAAGCCAGTTTTTCAACCATGCTCAAAGGAGGGAAATTGCTACAAACTTGCCTGAGCACTAGAATATAACTTATAATGGCAGCATTCCGAAAAAGTAGAATAAATAATCAATCTCAATAAACTGTCCATGGCACAACTTCTAGTGGAATGACTCTGGAATAGTTCTCTTTTTTGGCACCTACAATGATCAAATCTTCCTAGCTTTCAGATACAATGGCTTTGGAGTATGTATATCTTGAGCAGAAACTAGAAAACAACCCAAGTGTTAATGCATTAAAGATAAAAATGAATAGCTATTTTTAAAAAACTTCTTTTAAATGAATAGCTAATAATGGTGGGCAACCTTCTCTATGCTTATTATGAATTTATTACCTTTTTTTAAAGTAAACTTTATAACCAATGTGTGGTTTGAACTCACGACCCTGAGATCAAGAGTTGCATGCTCTGTGGATTGAGCCGCCTAGGTGCCCCAAATTCTTATTTTAAAGGAGGAAATACTAAAATAATAAAAGTAGGGGCGCCTGGGTGGCTCAGTTGGTTGAGCGACTGCCTTCAGCTCAGGTCATGATCCTGGAGACCCAGGATCGGGCCCCACATGGGGTCCCACATCCCTGCTCTACAGGAAGCCTGCTTCTCCCTCTCTCACTCTCCCTGCATGTGTTTCCTCTCTGGCTGTGTTTTTCTGTCAAATAAATAAAATCTTTAAAAAAAAAAGTAAAATAATAAAAGTAATGAGATCATCAAATAACAAAAACTTATTACCTGTTAACAAAATAGCACACAAAAAAATCACTATTTTCTAAAACAAAACAAAATTAGTAAGAAAAGTACTACATTTCTGAAAATCTTTTCAATATGTGGCTCAACAGAAGACAGACCATCATGTATCTTCTGCATTCAACGTACTGCCATATATCATATGTCACAGAGCCTCTGGAAAACTCCAATGTATATCTGGGAGACAGTGAGTAAAAAAGGCAAAGAATGCCTTGGAATTATCATGAAAATAACTGACTTTGTGGATCTTCTGAGAGGATCTCAGAGCCTCCCTACCCAGGAGTTTAGTACCATAAGTATGGTACTTCGAGAATAGTTATTCTAGTTGCTTAAGGACTTTTACAAATGTATACAGAAACAAATGTTATCTCTTTCACTTTTCAATTAAACATGGTCTCAGATTTTTTTTTTTATCTAAGACACTGCACACCAAAAAACAACCCCCCCCCCCACCAAACTTCATCCACTGTCATTCCCAGATAGTAAATTCAGGGAAGGAAAATTTTTTTAAAGACTTTATTTATTTGAGAAAGAGAGAGAGTGGGCAAGAGAGCACAAGCAGGGGGAGCTGCGGAGGAGGAGGGAGAAGCCCACTCCCTGGCTGAGCAGGCAGCTGGATGTGGGATTCCCAGGACCCTGAGATCATGACAGAGGGTATTCTCAATTGTAAAACAGAGATAAAATGTTTCCACTTTACAAGTTTTTATCAAGATTAAATGAGTGAAAAACAAATTATGAGCTCAGAACTACACCTGCATGTAAAAATCGGATCAATGTTACTTTCAGCTGTATAACTGTCATTTTAAACATGTCATAAGGTTTTAAAAAATATTTTATTTGAGACAGAGAGAGGGAACACAAGCGGGGG
>PITA01009479.1:0-42112 GCA_004023965.1 Spilogale gracilis | reverse complement strand
AATGCAGCAATTACTCCGTTATTTACCCAATTTTTCTTCCCTTTAGAGGAATTTCATTCAAATATTGGTTTGAAATAGAAAATAAATGACGGGAAAGCATTTAAGAAGACAATAGAGCTGGACGGTTTTTGAAAACACGAAAGAACTCTAAGGAACAAAAGGAGGGAATACCCATTAGTCAATTAACAGACTTTATGACAAACTTGATTAACTGAAAAGAACTTGAGAACGTCTTCAGTAGTCTAATTTCTTTATTCACAGATATGTAACCGAGACTCCTAACTTCTCCAGAGCCGTAAGGACAGTGAGTGGCTGAATCCTTCCAGACAAAACCGCTCAGCGGGGCCTGCAGAACTTTCACTAATTCCAACTGAACGGTGTCAATGTAAATCAGCTCTATGGACAGTGAGAGAGGTAAAAAAGCCAAAGATCCTTGCCCTCGTTCCCTAACCTTGTTCCCAAGGGGTCAAGAAACCTTAGAGCAGTTACTTCCTATTACAAACACAGTAACCATATCTTTTCTGCGTATACATAGTGCCTCAGAGTTTCCAAAGAGCTTTTCACAGTATCAAAGGGAAGAAAAAGAAAACAATTCAGAATGAAGAGTATCTGCTATTCTTTACATTGAATTTCTGCCCCATAATCGAAGTTGAAGATGGCTGTTTCCACACAGTTACTTCAAATCACCTCTGCGCACAATTGCCTTATTACTTATTGACGCTGCAGTAGCATAATTTGAGGAATACCGGCAAGCAGGTCCAGAGAACCTCAAAGCCGCAGGCCCAAACCCCAGCGGAAACCGCTGGGGCAAGGAGCCCAGGCTTGGGGCAGACCGTCCCTCCCCCTGGCCCTCAGCAAAAGAGGATTTTAGGAGGCCCGACCCGCCACACCCGCCGCCCTGGAGGGTCCCCGGAGGGCAGGAGCCACCGCCTCCAGCGCAGCGGAAGGAGGCGGGCCCGCCGCAGCCCGCCCCGCTAGGCCCCTCCCGGCGGCTGGCCCGGCCCCCGGGGAAGCCCCCTTCGCCCCACCCCGGGCCAGGGCCCGCCCCCAGCTTTCCCCGGCCTCCTTCCTGTGGGAAGTGCGGCTTCTTTCGCGTCCCCCACCCTCTCGGCTCCGCCTGGCAGTCGCTCCGCTAGCGAGCGCAGGTGGGCCCAGCGAGGGGCGTCTGAGACCCCCAAACTCGCTCTTGCACAAACAGGCCCTACTCCGCCAGCGGGCCTTGCCTGGGCAACAAGCCGCCGCCCGCCCACTCGCCACGGACGAGGTCTTACCTCGCCACCAGTAAGTCTTGGACAAGTCGTGCCAGGTCTGATGCCGGGTGTGGTGAGTGCCTCCCGGGCCCAGGTGAGCCGCCTCGATGAGCCCCCGGCGGCGCTCCGGCTGCAGCACCACCTCCAGCTCCGCGAAGGTCTTGCGGTGCCGCTGCCGCCGCTGGTAGTACAAAGTCCCACCGCGCACCACATAGCAGGCAGCCGCCTTGCGGATTTTACGCTTGACATTGCCCTCGGTGCCCGGCGCATACGGCTCACGCTCGTTTGTCAGGTAGCGAAGAATGGCCCGGTAGCTTTCCTCGCTTGACATCGCTGACGGCGGCTCCCTGAGGGCGCCTGTCAGTAGTGGGGGAGGAAGACAGCGCACTAGCTCCGGGCGGATGCAACAGGGGCGGTGGCACTGTAGGGAGGAACGGCTGTATCAGTGGTGAGTGCTCTTCGACGGCGCCCGCAGCGGGAAGGAAGAACGGACGAATTGGTAACCAGGGGGAACTGCACTTCTCCAGCGCGCGGGATCCACTGGCGGCTGACAAAATGGCTGCTGCACCACCGGAAGTGACGTGATCAAGGGCAGTGGGTGAGGGGACTGAGTCCTGATTGGAGCACACTGGCTTTCTGGCTTGAAGAAGCCGACCGAGTGACGTCAGGAGTGCGGGCGGACATTTTGGAAGCGGGTAGGCCCTTCCTGGGAGACCGAGGTCGTTTTGAGCAGACATCTTAAGTCCTGGCAGTTTCCTCTTATTTTTCCCCCTCTTCCCACGGTCTGAGCACGTGTAGGAGTTGGTGGGCTGCTGCTGTCTTGTCCGAGGTAGCCGTCGCATAGAGGAGTCTGTTTTTGCCCCGCCTACCTTCTGAGATCCCCGGACAACAGAAAAGTATCAGATTTTGAGGCTTTTGGTAAAATGTAAGCCTATGGACGCGAGACCAAAAACAGCCCCATTCACATGTAAATGTAATTTCCAGTTAAACATTTAAAAATCCACGTCCCTCCGGGCACCTAGGTGGCTCCGTTGGTTGAGCGACTGCCTTGGGCTCAGGCCATGATCCTGGAGACCTGGGATCAAGCCCACATCGGGCTCCCTGCTCCGCGGGAAGCCTGCTTCTGCCCCTCTCACTCCCCCTTCTTGTGTTCCCTCTCTGGCTGTGTTTCTGTCAAATAAATAAAATCTTAAAAAAAAAGTTTCAAAAAAAATCCACGTCCCTCAGTGATAGGGCTTACTGTAATTTACAAACTTACACTTTCCGCTCCAAATCCAGCATGTAGTGGAGATTTTTCTGGAATGATCGTCGTACATAGGGACAGTTTTCTATATATGAAGGTAAAGATGTTGGCAACAAGTGGGGAAGCGTAGCTTAATTTGCACTTATTTTTACATAAATTTAGGGGGGACATTCAGTTTTACACCCAGTATTTACTGAATGCACAAAAGGCTGAGGCGACTTGAATTGCATTTTCCGTTGTGGGTCCTATTTCACATTTTTAGAGGGGAGCCCAGAGTGATGGTGGCTGTCACCCCTCTGTGCGTTTAATCTGCAGCTCAAACAAGACCACAGGCCTATGACATCCTACTTGACTAGGGGTCAGGCACTGATAATGTTTTGCTGGCGCCTGAGAACTCCGGGCCAATCCCTGCCCCCCAGCCTGGAGTCACTGGATGAGGCTCTTCCGTGGGGAGAGGTTAGAGGCAGTCAACAGGTGAATGTACTGGATTCAGAAAAATAGAATGGCACCCAGTCTCTGTAGTACTTGTGGGTGGGGGCTGCAGGAATTAACAGATGGCCTAGATACTTGAGGCAGCATCTTTGACTCTGGCTGCAGATACGTGAGCTCCCAGACGCAGAGGAAAGACAGCATCACCAGACCTGAGATTTATTTAGGGTCAATCCATAGACTGAGACAGCTGTGGAATCAAGAATTAGAAGGTGGAGATGCGCCCCTCCCCTCTGGCGTGGGGCTCCCAAAACAAATATCCATTACTAACGCTTTTTTAAGAACTGTGCGCTGAGTCAGCACCATCACTCTTCAGCTGTGAAATCAACTCCCTTTAAATTTAAAAAATGGATTTAAATAAAAATTCAACAAGTGAAGAAAAACTTAAATCCCCCTACACATTCAGTTTTTGCCAAAAACAAAAAATAAAACAAAAAACGAAACCAAAAACCCAAAAATCAAAACAAAAAATCCCTGTAAAAGCATTGAGAAACCCACCATACTTGTATTTGCCTTTTGTGCCTTTGGGTCAATACAAAGAAAAAGGTTTTACAGGTGGTCTAAAAGCTGAATATGCCATGCTCCTAAAAGTTATCCAGTGTTTATTTCTAGCTCCTGCTGGGCAGCAGCCTACCCAGTAATCAAAGGTAATAGGAATTGGCAGTTTCATTTTATTAAGATGTAAAGCACTTCATTAAAGAACATCTTTTGTGTCCAAACTTTAGAATAATCTATAATTCTGAATTCAAGTTGAGTATTTGTTAAGCTTTCGTTGTTCATAGCTAAATAATGGTCTTATTTTCCCTCTAATTTTGTGAAGAGAACACTACCACAGTGAAAGATTTTTTTAAAGATTATTTATTTGACAGATCACAAATACAGAGGCAGGCAGAGAGAGGGAGGAAGCAAGCTCCCTGCTGAGCGGAGAGCCTAATGTGGGACTCGATCCCAGGACCCTGAGAGCATGACCTGAGCCGAGGTAGAGGCTTAACCCTGTGAGCCACTCAGGTGCCCAAAAATTTTTCCCAAGCAAGCTTTCATTTCCAAGGAAGAGTCAGTGTGTCTTGCATATTTTTAAAATTGATTTTACACATTTTAGTATTCAAGTCCCCCAAAAGGACTATTTTTTAATCCCCCAACACCTAGTACAATGCCCAAATTTAACATCACCTACATTGGACAATCATTAGTTTGGTCACTTTGGATAGAACGTAGGTGTGTTTTTACCTTTACCTAAGTAGTCTACGTGTAAAAGCATTTTCTCAAATGAGGATGTGGCTCGATTATTGTATTCTAACTTGGCAGCAAGGTGATTTATTTTATACCAAGTGGAAGCCTAGTCTTTTTTTAAAGATTTTCTATTTGAGAGCATATGCAACAGCAAACAGGGAGAGGCAGAAACAGGCTCCCCACTTAACTGAGCCTGGAAGCACCTCAGAGCAAGTTTGTTTGTTTGTTTGTTTGTTTTTTTACATTTTACTTGTCAGCCCAAGCAGAGGGAGAAGCAGGCTCCTCGCTGAGTTAGAAGCCCAGTGCGGGACTCCATTCCAGGACCCTGGGGATCTCAGCAAGTGGAAGGCAGACACTGAACCAACTGAGCCACCCAGGCATCCCAGTGCAGGCCTACTCTTAACATAAATTATTATTCTTCCTTATCACATTTTACACACAAGTATTTCTTGAACATCAGGCTATCCTTTATTTTGCAGTTTTAACTGTGGTTCTAAGTCCCAGCTCAACAATCTTGGTAATTTGTAAGCTTATTCTACTCACGTGGTAATGAAGTTATACTCTTCATTTAAGCTTATTTTCTGGAAGCAAGAGATTAATAGTACAGTTGAAGTTTTAAGCATTTTTTTTCTAAGATTTTATTTGACACAGAGAGAGAGATCACAAGTAGGCAGAGAGGCAGGCAGGGAGAGAAGGAAGCAGGCTCCCTGCTAAGCAGAGAGCCCGATGTGGGGCTCCATCCCAGGACCCTGAGATCATGACCTGAGCTGAAGGCAAAGGCTTAACCCACTGAGCCACCCAGGCGTCCAGTTTTAAGCACTTTTAACTCAGCTGTCAACTAATGGTAAAGATGAAAATAGCAGTGAACAAAAGGCAAGCCCAATACAAAATAAATGTCTACCACGGAAAGGGTACTCAACAAGAAAATAATTAAAAAGATTTAGTTCAGCTATTACATGTAGGCCCAATGTTGTGTTTTCAGAGTAAAAAATTCCACCACAGTCTAATTTAGCCAGATTTTTATTTCAAAATCTGATCTACCAATTTAGCGCTTTCCACCAACTCGGGGTGCAGAAACCTTCACAGGCTTCACTATCTTTTGCTTAGGTGCTGCTTTCGTAGGAGCCTGTAAAAAGATAACATGTTATGTGGCATTATTCTACGCAACTTTTTTTTTTCTTTAAGATTTTTTACTTATTTAACAGAAACACTGAGAGGGAACACAAACAGGGGATTGAGGAAGGGAGAAGCTGGCTTCCCACTGAGCAGGGAGCGCAATACGGGGCTCAATCCAGGGATTCTGGGATCATGACCTGAGCTGAAGGCAGAAGCTTAACAACTGAGCCACCCAGGCACCCTTAGTCCATGCAATTTTTAAAATCACCTTTCTCGGGGCACCTAGGTGGCTCAGTTGGTTAAACGACTGCCTTCGACTCAGGTCATGATCCCAGAGACCTGGAATCGAGCCCCACATCGGGCTCCCTGCTCGGCGGGAAGCCTGCTTCTCCCTCTCTCACCCCCCCTGCTTGCGTTCCTTCTCTAGCTGTATTTCTGTCAAATAAGTAAATAAAATCTTTAAAAATAAAATAAAATAACCTTTCTCATGTTCAGATTCTCTTATGTATTCTAGGTTTTCCTTATTATTTAACTACATTCCTAATTATTCTTAGGAGTTACCCTCCTCTTGCGAAATTAAAAGTCCACTTCTATACATGTCAATGAAAAAGATACCATCGCAGATGGGAGGGGTTAAGTGAGGAGACACAAGTACGTGGGACCCTGAATTATGTCCTTAGAAAGAGGACATTAGTCACCTGAGACCAATAGCTTTGAAATTTTTACTATGGTCATCTAAATTGATAATACTGAGAAAAGCTGGACAAACTCTGTGCTTTACTGAAATTTATTGAAAACTTTTCAAAATAAACTTTAAAAACAAAAGCCACCTTTATTTTCCCCTTCCCCAGTTTTTGTCCGGTAGAGGGACCTCTGAAATCTCCCACCCAGAAACAAGTTATGAACATCATTTTCATTGGAGCCTTGCACTAAACTCCTTAAAAACTTGAAACTTTTATTAACCACAATCTGGATTAAAAATAAAATTTCCTGTTACTTATTATTTATTTATTTTCTAAGTCTACACCCAGCATGGGGCTTGAGCTCACAATCCCAAGATCAAGGGTCACATGCCAAAAATGATCCAGCCAGGGCCCCTCCAATTATTTTAGATAAGAAATCCAAGACAATCTCACAATTACCTTAGCAGCAGCCATTGCTGTCTTTTTAGATGCTTGCTTAGCCTTTTTTGCTTCCTTGGCAGCCCTGGAGAGTTAAAAATAATTTTAGGCAAAGTGTTTTACTCCTTAAAAGTACAGTTTATTAACAAGGAGCTATAGTGTTTTGGAAAAGATCATATTCCTTCCCCATCTGCAAGTATTTATAGGATAAATCCAACGACTTTGTCAATAAATGTCATTAACCAAGTCAGCTTAACATAGATTAGAAATTGTGCAGTAGCCTTAATTGCATACAGAATTTCAACAAATCATTAAGTATATACTCTATAAGCCTCTACATTATTAAACTTCAATATTTATGACTGACAATTTCTATATAGATGCATGTATCAAAACAAAAAATAACATGAAATTAGATTCGTATGTCTGTAATTCTAAACATAACCTATAATCCATCCCAACAGCTGAAATGCTTCTAATGAAGGCTTCCTCACCTGATCGCTTGTTCTCGTTGTGCCTTCCTAACTTCAGGTTTCTGATTCCTCTTGGCCATTATATCAGCAAGAGATGCACCAGTGATGGCCCTCTGGAATTTGACTGCACGGCGGGTTCTTTTCTTTTGAATTTCTTCCTACAAAACAAAAACATGGGAGTGTACTTATGAACCTTGCTTCATGAACATGGGGGAAACAGAATCTTAAGATTTGTATTTAGGGGCGCCTGGGTGGCTCAGTCAAGCGTCTGCCTTCGGTTCAGGTCATGATCCCAGTGTCGTGGGATGGAATCATTGGGCTCCCTGCTCATGGGGAAGCCTGCTTCTCCCTCTCCCACTCCTCCTGCTTTGTTCTCTCTTGCTGTGTCTTTCTCTGTCAAATAAATAAAATCTTAAAAAAAAAAAACAACTGTATTTGTCTTAATGAGCTTGGGCTGCTACAACAAAATACCAGACTGAGCACCTGATAAACACTTTTTTTTTTAGTTAAGGGCACTATTCCCATTCCTGAGTAGAGCCTCCCACGGTCTCACCTCTTAGTAGCATCACTTTAGGAGTTAGATTTCATCATATGAATTTTAAGGATATACATTCAGAGCATAGCAATATTCAACAAAAATAATTCATGCAATCATTTGAAAAGAAATATGTAAAGAATTTATGTAATATACTGCAATAGGCAGTATAAATTTTCCAATTACAGACTGGTTAAATAATCTCACAAATCCTGGCCATTTTTAACTACTTAAAAAAGACAAAAGTCAAACCCTGATGAAGTTAATTAGGTTTAATTTTTTTCCCCCAAAAGTTACTTTTATTTATTTTTTTTTTAAAGATTTTGGGGTGGGGGGTAGGGAGAAAGAATCCAAAGCAGAGTCTGCACTTGGACCCTAGCGGGGCTCAATTCCACAACCATGAGACCATGACCTGAGTGGAAAGCAGAAGTCAGATGCTTAAGGGACTGAGCCACCCAGGTGCCCCCACTTCAGAAGTGATTTCAGTAAGAGTTCATGGTAAACAATTTACTTCTAGAAAAACATTTACCTAATCTGAACTCACCTATTTTAATTTTATTTTTACCTAAAGTAGTGTCACTGGAAGAAATAGACAATTAGACAATGATTTAAGCCAGGAAAGCTACTAAGTATTAGGGAATGTCCAGGAATCAAGACAGTACACTTCAAACTTTTGCTAATAAAAGATATGTAACATTAACCGACTTAAAGCATTTTTAAGTATAGAACTCAGCGGCATTAATGCATTAAAAATGTTGTGTACAAAAACTACCACCAGGGTCCATCTCCGTAACTTTTTCATCATTCCAAACTCCACATCCATTAAATAATAATCCTCTACCATTCTTCCCTTTCCCTGCCCAGCCTCTGGTAACCTCTACTTTATTTTTATGAATTTGCTACTGTAGGTACCCCATAGAAATAGAATAATATGATAATTGTTGTTCCGTGTCTTATTTCATTTTAGTTACCAGCTTTTTAAGGCTGAATAATATTCCACTGTATGTATATAACATTTTGTTAACCATTCACCCACTTATGGGCCATTTCCATCTTGTGGCTATTGTGATTAACAGTGCTATGAACACTGGCACAGAAATTATCTGTATTAAGTTCCTGCTTACAGTTTTCTTTCTAGAAGTGGAGCTGCTGGATATAGTTCCATTTAACTTTTTGAGAAACTGAATTTATCTGCATAGTGCTTGTACCATCTCACATTCAGCAATGCACAAAGGTTCTAATTTTTCCACATCCTCAGCAACACTGGTAATTCCCCCACCCCTTTACTGGATAAGGAGTATCCTAATGGGTGTGTCAAATCTACCCTTTAAGTTAGAAATAAAATGTTTCCTTCCTCTGAACTCCCACAATATCTAGTGCTGTCTTTCACCCAGGAGGTGTTGACTAAAATATTCTAAGCCTCCTGAATACTAATCCTACTGCCATGGCACTAAAACTTTCCCCAAAAATCTCTATCAAGCTCAACAGCACTTCAAAAGACATTGTTTTGAGAACAGGTTAATATGCTGTAAGATTCCACCGCTATCCATGAGGACTAATCCTATAAACATATTCAAAACCAAGTTACCATATTATTTAATTTCTACCCACTGGAACCCCTTAATTACTTCCACAGTGCCTTATAACTCAAGTGTACATAATATAAGTTATCCGACTCTGGTGAGGGGACGCTTTTAATTTGAACTCGACATTCCTGTGAGCCTACAATGTATAACAAGACTTTTTATCATTTTCACTTCACTGTTTGATGCTTTACAGCGTTGAGATTGCTTTCACAAACTGTCTCATTTATTACAATTTCACAGAGCAGCAACTGATGCTCAGTTTAAACTTGAGAGCCCCACAAGATCAAACTGCATTTTACTTACCGACTGTCCCTTTTTGTGCTTTCTTCGGTAGAGAACAGTCCAGTTTATCTGTCGAGGATTCCTCTTGGAAAGGAATGCAGACTCGCATTTTGCGTTAAGAAACTGAAAAACCTGTAGAGAGTTTAAAGCAGTCACCTACCTACTCAACTAAACAACGCAGGAGGCTGAGCTGGGAACTCTTAATACTTTAGTTCTCTCCCCTCACTTGGCCCACAGAGACCAACAGGCCTGGATCACAGAACTCACAGGGAGCTGGCTGGCACTACCAAGGCTCTGGGGTCTGTCCTGTCTTAATAGAGAAAGCAGGGAAACCTAAGCCCACACCGCAGAAAAGGGCGGGGTATCAAATTCCAATTACCCATCTAGCTTGGGTCCCTACCGGGATTAAGGGGATCTGGCGCCCATAAAATAGCCACATACTTCGGTGGCCCATTTCCCGGACGGGGGCCTGAGTTACCCAAACTCATTTCCGACCTCACACTAGATCAAATCTCAAGAATGGTTCACTTAGAGGCTTCTGATCCCAACAACCATTGCCCGTAAGGTCCCAAACAAGCCTTTCAGGGACCGAGAACGATGTGGTAAATGAACACGCTCAGACCGAATTAGACCGGTCTCTCCTCTTAAGAGCACAAGCTGCCTTTGAGCGACGCGGCATTTCACCTTCCCGTCGGTCCTGGCGTAGCGCCTGCCATGTCCGGGGTAAATCTTGTACCCACTGAAACTGCACAGCTCGACCCTGTAACAAAACGCGAAAGCCCGTTTAGGGAGGATGTCTACAGCAAAGAGAAGCCAAGCCCAGAACGCAGGAGAGATGCTCTCCCCGAGGATGGAAGCGGATTGGGAACCATAGCTCTTGCTTACTTCATAGCTGCAGCAGCCGCGACGAAAGAAAGATGGTGAAGAGGAAAAGAGGATCACGGGAAGAAGCCTTATAAGGCAGTAGGGCATTCTCCTCCCCCAAGTCCCTTCTCTAACCCCGGCGCTCGGCGATGACGTCTATCAGAGCCGCCTCTTTCCTCGGGCGGTCTAGCCGGTTGTTGGAGCGAAAGGAACGTTGACTATCACTTGGGCAGACTGGTAGTTGTTTTCTGAGTCATTCTTTCTCCCGCGGTCAAGTGTCCTAGAGCCATTGTCCTGCTCCACAGAATGTGAAACTCCATAGTTCAGTGATCTACAGACAGGTAAAACTTAAATCACATTTTGCCTTCCACGTTGACCTCTTTTCACAACCAACACAATTAAATTGTATCGTTTCACCTTTGGAAAATAGTAATGACATCTGAACTGTCTCCCACGCCTTGCTAATCGAATTGTATCTGACGGCGCCTTGAATTAATTATGATTAGCATTCATTGAGTTCTCTTTCTGTGCCAGGAATTATACTAAATCGTTTACAACATTAGTTTATTCAGCTTACAAAATCCCTATCAAGTAACCGCTAAAGCACTGCAAAATGACAACTGCCTGTCTGGAAGGAGCTAGGTTTCCACTTCTGCCTACTGCAGCCAGGGGCTGGCGGGTGGTTGCACAGAGAAGGGCAAAGCTTTCGTCTGGACGCGTGGAAAAGGGAGCGTTGGCCAAGCCTATTGGGAAGGCCAGTGCTTCTATTGCTTGAGCCCTTAAGTGACGCTATAAACTAGCTAATGTTAGGAAGTGGCAAGAGACGATTCTTAAATTGTGTGTTGGAGTATTTGACTAGGAAACAAAATATAATGATTGATTTATGCGGCCTATATAATCTGCTTACTCGAAAAAGGTAGTTGAAAAGATTTGTGAAGTCTGATAACCTCGCTGACTGATATTAGGAAGGCTGTACAGTTATGTTGGACCAGTCTCAAGAATGAGTTAATGGACACCTGGCAGACTCAGTCAGTGGAGCACAGGACTCTTGATCTTGGGATTGTGAGTTTGAACTCCACCTTGGGTGAAAAATAAAATTAAAAAAATGAATTAACAGAGATCAGCTTGGGGGCACCTGGGTGGTTCACTCGTTAAGTAGCTGCCTTCAGCTCAGATCATGATCCCAGAGTCCCAGGATCCAGCCCCACATTGGGCTCCGGGAAGCCTGCTTCTCCCTCTCTCACTCCCCTGGCTTGTGTCCCTCTCTTGCTGTGTTTCTCTTTGTCAAATAAATAAATAAATAAATAAAATCTTAAAAAAAAAAATAGAGATCAGCATGGAATTAAAAAGCAAAGAGGAGGAATTTGACAGTCTGACCAACTCTGACCAGCTTTTTAGAATACCTGGTATACTTGGAAGACATTGTCTAAATAGACTGTAGACAGATGGATGCCTCAGGCTTCCATGGCTTGATGAACTGAGTCAACTCTGACATTCATACAGTTCTCTTGGTTTTATTTTTTTTTAAGATTTTATTTATTTATTTGAAAGAGAGAAACACAGCTAGAGAGGGAACACAGAGGGACTGAGCAGAAAGCCCAATGTGGGGCTCGATCCCGGGTCTCCAGGGATCATGACCTGAGCTGAAGGCAGTCGCTTAACCAACTGAACCACCCAGGCGCCCCCAGTTTTGGTTTTAAATCACTGCTGATAAATGTTTGGTCACTGAAGAAAAGGAAAGAAAGAAAGAAAAAGGGAAGAAAACCACCTACCTTCTACAAGCTCCAAGGCACAACTGGTTATGATGGAACCAAGATTTACAACCAGGAATAGGACCTCAGAATTTATAGTACCTTCCCAAGCATGTTAGGAAGATTTTATTTTATTGGTCTTCAAAATTCAGTTTGGCCTGAGTAGCTCTGTGGAGGAAAAGCAGAAAACTAGATCTTAAGGATTTTAGTTAGTTCTTTTACTCTTTCTTAGAGGGCATTTTTGAGCTGGCATCTCAGGGTTCTTTGTAACACATTGTGTGTACCACACATTATATTGTGCTCAGATACTCTTAGAATAAGAAGAAGGTAAAAGCCCCTAAAAGTATTTTATGTAGTGTCATAAGACACAGCTTCCAACACCATCCATAAATTTTTGGTGGCTTTATTCCTACATTATCTTTTATTTTTTTATTTGGAACTTAATGCAGGGCTTGAACTTACAATCCTGAGATCAAGACCTGAGCTGAGACCAAGAGCTGGACACTTAAGCAGTTGAGCCACTCAGGCACCCCATTACATTCTCTTTTGTAGGCAAAAGGTCTGTCCTTCTTTCCATTTATTTTTTTATCGAGCATTACTGAACCAGAGTTGGCCTTCTTCTCAGCCTCCTATAGCTCCTGAGAACAGAGCATTCTATTCATTACTTCCTCGCCTTTTACATATACTTACTTGCTGTATTAGTTTTCTGTGGTCCCTGTAACAAATTAACCACAAACTTGGTAGCTTAAAATTTCAGAAATACATTTTTTTGGGTTCTGCAGGCCAGAAGTCTACAATGAATAACATTGGGCTGAAATCAACATATTGCTCCAGACTCTGGAAGCTCAGGGGCAGAACATGTTCCTTGCTCTTCTGTTTCCACTCAGACAAACCCTTTTGAATTCCTATCCCATAGAAACTATGAGATCATAAATGTTTGTTGTTTTAAACCATTATGTTTATGAATATTTTGTTGACATAGCAATGGATAGTTAATAGATGAGGTAAGGAAATTGGGAAGATGGAAACTTAGTAAATAATGATATCATTTGTCAAAGGACAGATAAGAGAAAGGAGCATGAATGTGGAGGAAGGGGTCAATTTTGCAAAATCAGAGCTCAAGATGCCTATAGTACGTTAAGGTGGAGCTGTGTTTTAGGAAGTTAAACAAGATCAAAGGAATGTTTGGGATAAGATATATTTTAAGGGTAATGGACATACAGTTGATAGAATGTGTGATGATATCACCTAGTGTTACAGGCTGGCTTTTTTGGAAGCATTTCCTGAGACTGCATTTAGGATGCAACATGTTTATTAGGGATCAAGTCCTGTGAAAGGAGAGGGGAGAAAGCAATATGAGGCAGAACTTAAATAAATTACTGGCCCAACTAAACCTCAGTCAACCCCAGCAGGAGCTCTGGAACAATTATTGCCTGTGAGAGTATTCCATGTTTATTCCAAATAATCAACCCCGATTATACCCAGATCTTATCACCAGATGTGTGTTGCCCAAAGAGATCATGGCCCAAGTAAGGTGTGTTCAGTAGCTGAGCCAGATCCCACTGATAGGTGGAGATGCCAATGCCAATGATCAATATCCACTGTTTGGCAGCAAGCCCTTGCTTGAAGAGGGATCTGGACATTGCTTCTCTGTGTCTACCACCCCCAGAAAAAGTGACTAGAGTGAATCAGTGAAAAAGAATTCAGAAATCTCAGTATTTAAGGAAGGGCGCCTGTGTGGCTCAGTTGCTTAAGCCACTGCCTTTGGCTCAGGTCATGATCCTGGAGTCTTGGGATCGAGTCCCACATCGGGCTCCCAGCTCCACGGAGAGTGTGCTTCTCCCTCTGACCTTCTCCCCTCTTGTGCGCGCGCGCTCTCTCTCTCTCTCTCTCTCTCTCTCTCTCTCTCTCAATAAATAAATAAAATATTTTTAAAAAGAGATAGGGGAGTAGAGGGAGAATCGTCTGAAGAAGGCTGAGCAGATGAGGTCAAAGGAAATAGAGTCTATGATCGTCATTTCAGAGAAGCCTATGGAGGAGGTTTGACAGTGCTGAAAACCACATAAAGTTCCAGTAAGACAATAACAGGAATGTAAACATGAACACTTTTGGAATGACTGAGCCCCATTTCTAGTATTTCTCCTCATAGCATTCTCTTCACAAGTGTGGGAGGGATATACCTTTTAAGAATCTAATACCTTTTTAGAACCATCGCTCCTGGAAGGCTTGGTCAATCTGAGGATTCTTAGGCATTGACTTCAGGGAAGATTTTGAAAGGAATGCCTAGTAACTAGGTTAGAAAATGACTAGGTTTAAAAACTATATGGCAATAAAAACTATGAAGCTTTCTTTAAAATTATGAAGCATTAATAGTGTTCCTACCTGGTTCAGTTGGTAGAACAGATGACTCTCAATCTTGGGGTCATGGGTTCAAGCCCTACATAGGGTATAGAGATTACTTAAAAAAATAAAATTATAGGGGGTACCTGGGTGGCTCAGTCATTAAGCATCTGCCTTTGGCTCAGGTCATGATCCCGGTGTCCCGGAATAGAGCCCTGCATCATGCTCCCTGCTCGGCAGGAAGCTTGCTTCTCCCTCTCTCACTTCCCCTGCTTGTGTTCCCTCTAGCTGTGTTTCTGTCAAATAAATAAATACAATCTTTAAAAATAAAAATAAGATTATGAAGCATTATTAAAATTAAAAATTATGAAGTACACTTTAAAATCTAAATCTAGGGATGCCTGGCTGGCTCAGTTGGTTAAGTGACTGCCTTCAGCTCAGGTTGGGATCCCAGGGTCCTGGGATCGAGTTCCGAGTCTAGCTCCCTGCTCGGTGGGGAGCTGGATTCTACTACTCTCCCTGATTGTGCTCTCCTGCTCTTTCTCTCTCAAATAAATAAATAAAATCTTAAAAAAATCTAAATCTAATCAAGTCTTCTTATATCTAACTATCAATTCTATGATATCTAAGGGACAGGAACATGTGAAGCAATTCCACAGGAATTCAGTTGGCATCTGCAGGATGACTTAAATTCTTCAACAATGTGTGAATTGAAAGGAAAAAGAGAGATTAGAGCCTATGGGCTGGATTACCTGAACAATTAATTTTTGGGACCCAGTGTAAAATGAAAGTGGGGCTCCTTTTTTCAAATAGGAAGCTAAAGGTATAAAACATTAAGCTATTTCCTTTCTTCAGTAATCTATCTCTTGATGTTTTATGGTGTTTTTTCACTTGCCATTTAATGTCATGCTTCCTCAGGCAAGGACATTCTGTAGAGCCATGCAGGCCGTCATAGGTGCCCAGGGACCTGACTTGTGACTTGATGCATGTACTGAAACACACAAGGCCCAGCTAGTTCTTTGGTTGCCCCTACTGTGAGATTCTGGACCAACATGTTATGCACCACCCCCTGGGGGTGGTGGTGGTGAGGGAGGCGCTGTCAAGCTGGCCATTACATTAACCTGTATTCCTGTCCTACCCACAGCGAATGGGCAATCCCCTGGGATGTGTTATGTTCCTGGGTCCTGGATGGGGGTGGACATCAAGCTGCTTGCTGAATGCTCTTCCATGCAGCTTGCTTTGGTGAGTGTGGTGCCAGGAGTCAGTGTGAAAGTGAAGAAGCAGCAGGAAGCGGATCTGCCTCGTGAGCTGAGGCACCAAGCTCCAGGCACCTGCCCTAGTATTCCCATTGTACTTCACTTACAGAACACAAATTTAAAGATACAATTATTGCTATCCAAGACAGGAAATGCAGGGCATTAAACCTCAAGTGTGGAATGCTCCTGAGTGTCAGGCCCCTTTGGCTGCATTGGTTGCACAACTTGAAGGTGGCTTTACTTACAGATTAAAAGAAATTTTAATTTATTTTTATTTTTTCATTTATTGTTTTTATTTTTTATTTTTTAAATTTTATTTTATTTTTTCAGTGTTCCAAGATTCATTGTTTATGTATCACACCCAGTGCTCATGCAATACGTGCCCTCCTTAATACCCACTACCAGGCTCACCCATCCCTCCACCCCCTTACCCTCCAAAACCCTCAGTTTGTTCATTTATTGTTTTTAAAGATTTATTCATTTATTTGAGAGAGAGAGAGAGAGAGTATAAGAGGGGGGAGTGTCAAAAGGAAAAGCTGACTCCCTGCTGAGTAGCCAGCCTGATGTGGGGATCCATCCCAGGACTCTGGAATCATGACCTGAGCTGAAGGCAGCTGCCCAACAGACTGAGCCATCCAGGCGCCCAGATTAAAATAAATTTAAGAACTTATCCAACCAATTGCAAGGCCTGATTTGAACAAACTCGTTGGACAGACCATGGGGGTAATTTGAATATTGATTGGATTTTGATTATATTAAAATGTATTGCTAATCCTTTAGGTATTCTAATTTTACTGTGACCATGTTCAATTTTAAAAAAGTGTTCTTATATTTCCAGATACATACTAAATATTTACAGATGAAATAACATAATGGTTGGGATTTGTCTTAAAATGAGATAGCAGCCAGTGGAGTAAGGGCATGGATGAAAAAATGACCAGGATTGGATAAGAGTTGAAGCTGGTGTTGGGTAGGAGAGTCATTAAAATAGTTTCTACATTGTTATGTACTCTTTTATTATTTATTCTTTCTTCCTTTCTTATTTATTTATTTTTAAAGATTTTATTTATCAGGGACGCCTGGGTGGCTCAGTTGGTTGAGCGACTGCCTTCGGCTCAGGTCATGATCCCGGAGACCCGGGATCGAGTCCCACATCGGGCTCCCTGCTCGGCGGGAAGCCTGCTTCTCCCTCTCTCACTCCCCCTGCTTGTGTTCCCTCTCTTGCTGTGTTTCTCGCTGTCAAAATAAATAAAAATCTTTAAAAAAAAAGATTTTATTTATCAGAGAAAGAAAGCAAGAGCACGGGGAGCTTCAGGCAGGGGGAGAAGCAGACTCCCCGCTGAGCAGGGAGCTGGAGATCATGACCAGCTGAAGGCAGCCCCTTAACTGAGCCACCCAGGTTCCAGACTCTTAAATATTTTAAACAAAAAGTTTCAAACAATTATAAAGTGCTTTGGGATAGAGAGATTTAAGTCTCACAATTCAGTCCTGGAAAATAGGAAGGCTAAGCACTATTTGTATTATTCTGCAATTTAAAAATTTTTTTAAATTTTAGGGGTACCTGCTAGCTCAGTTGGAAGAGCCAATGACTCTTGATACTAGGTCATGAGTTTGAGCCCCACCCTGGGTACAGAGATCACTTAAATAAATACAAATTTAAAAATACAGGGGTGTCTGGGTGGTCCAGTCATCTAAGTGTCTGTCTTCAGCTCGGGTCATGATCCCAGGGTCCTGGGATTAAGCCCCACATTGGGCTCTCTGCTCAGCAGGAAGTCTGCTTCTCCCTCTCTCTACAGCTCTGCGGGCTTGTGCTCTCTCTCTGTGTCAAATAAATAAATAAAATCTTAAAAAAAAAACTCAAAAAACAAAACTTTAAAAATACAGGCATGTCTGGGTGTCCCAGTTGGGTAAGCATCTGACTGTTGGCTTCCACTCAAGTCATGATCTCAAAGTCATGGGATCAAGCCCCTAGCTGGGCTCCAAGCTCAGCAGGAAGTCGCCAGAGATTCTCTCCCTCTCTGTCTGCTCTTCCCCAACTCCTGTGCTCTCTCTCTCTCAAATAAATAAATCTTTTTTTTTTTAAATTTTTTTTTTAAAGATTTTATTTATTTATTTGACAGAGAGAAACACAGCCAGAGAGGGAACACAAGCAGGGGGAGTGAGAGAGGGAGAAGCAGGCCTCCCGCCGAGCAGGGAGCCCGATGTGGGACTCGATCCCGGGTCTCCGGGATCATGACCTGAGCCAAAGGCAGTCGCCCAACCAACTGAGCCACCCAGGCGCCCCTCAAATAAATAAATCTTAAAACAAAAAAAACTTAAATGCTTTATATAAGAACAGCAGCTGTATTCATAATAAATACAGGAAAACATAGAAGATAGTGTATTGCCTCATCAGTAAGTGAACACATAAGCAAACTATAATATATATTTATACAATGGACTACTACACAGAAATAAAATGGAACGAACTTTTGATTTACATGTCATAAATGAATACCAAAAACATTACTCTAAGTGGAAGTAGCCTCATCAAAAAAAAAAAAAGCCTTACTGTATGATTTTATATATATCGAGTTCTATACCATGCAAAACTAACCTGATGGGAAAATATCACAGCAGTGGTTGCTTCTGGGTGGGAAGAAAAGGATTGAGTGGGAAGGTATACAACGGAACTTTCTGTGTAATGTTCTATATCTGGGTTAACTACACAGTTTTTCAAAACCCAGGGAATGTTCAGTGGTGCCTAAGTGGCTCTGTTGGATTCAGATCATGATCTCTGGGTGGTGGGATCAAGCCCTCCTGTCCCCCTCGCCCCACTACCGTCCTGCATCAGCTCACGCTTTTCGAGCCTAGTCAGCTTGTCCCTCTCCCTTTGCCCTTCTCTCCCACTGAAATAAATAAGATCTTAAAAACAAAACAAAACAACACAAAACAAACAAACAAAAAAACAACCCGCACAACATCTGAAGGAATATTTCATTAAGATTTGAGCATTTCATTGTATGTAGATTGTACTTTAAAAGAAAGGAAACTAGGTACACATTAAGTACTAGTTAATAGTTAACACTGGCTTAAGTAGGGGAAGTGTACTTAAACGTCAAAGAACAAGCTGGATGAAGGGACACATAAGTGGATAGATGTGTGATAAAACTAGCATCATAAAATGTAGATAAGGGGCGCCTGGGTGGCTCAGTTGGTTAAGCGATTGCCTTCGGCTCAGGTGGTGATCCCGGAGACACGGGATCAAGTCCCACATCTGGCTCCCTGCTGGGCAGGAGGCCTGCTTCTCCCTCTCTAACTCCCTCTGCTTGTGTTCCCTCTCTTGCTGTGTTTCTCTCTGTCAAATAAATAAAATCTTTAAAAAAATGTAGATAAGAGAATCAAAGCAGTGAGTTCGTGAGTACTCACTATAGAATTCTTTCAAATTTTTTGTATATTGAAAATTGTTCATAATAAGATGTTGGAAAATAATTAAAGGGAGCCATCTTCAGGAAGAAACTGGTATTACCAATTGACTCAAAAGTGCGAGAGAACAAAGCATACTATTTGTATCTTTGAGTGTGTACGTAGTGTTTACTATTTTCATATATTCTGTTGGTTTTTTTTTTAATATTTAATTTATTTATCTGATAGAGAGAGAGATAGAGAGGGGAAGAAGCAGACCTTCCGCTGAGTTCGATTCCAGGACTCTGGGATCATGACCTGAGCTGAAGGCAGAGGCTTAACGACTGAGCCACCCAGGTGCCCCACCCTCTTTTAAAAAGATTTTATTTATTTATTTGAGAGAGAGAAAAGAGTGTATTGAATGGGAAGAGGGGCAGAGGGAGAGGGAGAAACTGATTCCCTGTTGAGCAAGGAGCCAGAGGCAGGACTCCATCCCAGAACGCAGAAGAGATCGTGACCTGAACTGAAGGTAGGGGCCCAATTGACTGAGCCACCCAGGTACCCCTAGACATTTCTCTTAATCAGGGTTCAAAGTTATTCCCTACCACCAAAATCAATTACTAATGTTTGTTTGCTTATCCTGATCTGTAATGAGGTTTTACATATTTCATCTTTGAAAATGTATTTTCAATTGAGCATGTCAATCTTCTGGAAAGCAATTATAGGATTAGATTATTCTTTTGATATTTTCCTTTTAGCATAATTAATTATTTCCAATTAAAAGTTAAATGAAACCTCAATTGCACAGTTAAGTGGGTCTTGAAATACGGAAATTTGCTTTGTATTTGCTTGGAGGTCTTTCAACAGTGCTAAAGACTTAGTTTGAACTTGGAAATATAACCACTGCAAATTTGTTTGAAAATGGAGATCTTGCTTTTTGTTTGTTTTAACTTGTAAAACTTAACTTGTTTTAAGTTGTTATTTTTTGTCAAAATGACTTCACTGTTGAGTAAGTTTTGCATGTAAGTGCTGTGTTGTCTTATAATTTTAGGTTGAGTTCATTAAGAAGCATCATTAAAGGATCAAAATTAGCAAATTAGCAAAATGAATTTTTTAAAAAAAGATTTCACTTATTTGACACAGAGAGAGAGAGAGTGCACAAGCAGGGGGAGTGACAGAAGCAGAGGGAGAAGTAGGCTCCCTGCTGAGCAGGGAGTCTGATACAGGAAGGACTCAATCCCAGGACCCGGGGATCATGACCTTAGCCAAAGGCAGACACTTAACCCGATGGAGTCACCCAGGTGCCCGCAAAATGAATCTTAAAGCCTTTCGGTCAATGTTCCAAAATAGCGGTTGTGTGTGTGTGTGTGTGTGTGTGTTCTTTTCATTTAGAAAAGTTTCAGTCTTGACCCTGAGCTTAAAAAAATATCCTATAGGGGTATCTGGGTGGCTCAGTTCATTGAGCATCCCACTCTTGGTTTCAGCTCAGCTAACGATCTCAGGGTTGTGACACTGAGCCCCACACCAGGCTCCGTGCTTAGCAGGGAGTCTGCTAGAGATTCTTCCCCTTTCTGTCTGCAGCCCTCCCCCCAGCTTGTGCTCACATGCTCTCTCTCAAATAAATAAATAAATCTTAAAAAATATCAATAAAAGTTATCAAATGCTGTGTCATAGGGCAAGTCAGATATTCAGCTGCTAATTCTGACAAGAATTCACAGACTGACAGCAAATGAAGTCTGAGAGAACAAATGTAGTTTACTGTTAGCACTACTGATTCAATAACACATGGTAGATTCAAATATTTTCCACAAAGTACCTGTTCACCGATAATACAATGATGTATAACCATAGTATTTAACACCTTCCATTTTTACAAATGTTTTAAGTCTGTTAAGCTGAGCCTTAAGTGGTAACACATCATAGCTGATTTCACTTCAGGTATAATCAGTTAGTGTTTTCTCAGTTTCTTTAAAAATATTCTCACCTGTTTCATGCAGCCCATTCATTGAAGCTCTTTGTTAGTCATTTCAAACATTCACTTCTGAATAAACAGGCACAAATAACCTGTATCAGTAACACCTGTTTATTTACTAAGAGCCATGGAATACATTCAAAATAATTTTCCTTTACTAAATGATTTAAATTGACATATTAATGCTGCTCCCAGAGCTGTAAGGCTTAAAGCACCTGTTCTTACGTAAAAGCTAATGATTGTAAACCAGTTTATTTTTTTCTGGCTATATTTCTTAAGTGACTGCAGTCAAACATCATTTAATTACAGACCATACAGACCTTGCTTGGCTAATAAATGAAGAACTTGAAAATTTACTTTGGTAGCAGCCTTCCTTTCTTCTTTTCTTTCTTTCTTTGAAGAAATTTTACTATATGAAATATCTATTACATTTTTCTGACTTTTCTGATTGATTGCTGTGATTTGGGACTATTATGATGGCTGGTTAGTCTGATAAGGTAGACATATATTGTATTCTTTAAGCACAGGTAATGGTTATTGCATAATAAACAATGCTTTGCAATCTAATTTGATAAAATAATCTCATTTAACTGTATCTTGAAGATGGAATATTTTAAGTCTACTTTTTTCTTTTTTTGTTTTGCTTGATAGGTATATGTTGGTAATAAAAAATAATAAAATGTCACAGTATGGTCACATGCATGGCACTTGAAATGGTATCAAGTAAAAATATGTTTCGGAGATTTGTAGTTTGTAGCAGCAGTCTGAAGTGATAAGCATGGCACATATGGTCTCAATTATGAATACTCTTATTCTATAAATGCAGCCATAGACAGTAGGTAAGTATGACTATATTTCAAAAATATTTTATGGGGCGTCTGGGTGGCTCAGTTGGTTAAACGACTCATGATCCTGGAGACCTGGGATCGAGCCTCACATCTGGCTCCCTGTTAGGCGGGAAGCCTGCTTCTCCCTCTCTTACTCCCTCTGCTTGTGTTCCCTCCCTCGCTGTGTTTCTCTCTGTCAAATAAATAAATTAAAAAAAAACTTTTTATGGACACTGAAATTTGAATTGCATATAATTTTATGTGTCATAAAATGTTACCATTCTTTTGGTTTTTTTTTCCAGCCACATAAAATGTAAAAGCTATAATCAGCTGTAGACCGTACAAAAGCAAGAGATAGAGTAGATTCAGCTTAGGGCATAGTTTGCCAACCCCTTGTGGAAAATAGCTATATAAAGTAGCCTTTTGAGTTTATTATTTTACTTGAAGGGATGAAAAGGAGTTTGTGTTTTTCTTCATAACATTTTCTTTTTTCTAGCTTTATTTTTTATTTTTATTTATTTATTTTTAAAGAATTTATTTATTTATTTATTTATTTGACACAGAGAGAGAGAGATCACAAGTAGGCAGAGAGGCAGGCAGAGAGAGAGGAGGAAGCAGGCTCCCTGCTGAACAGAGAGCTCGATTCAGGCCTAGATCCCAGGACCCTGAGATCATGACCTGAACCAAAGGCAGAGGCTTTAACCCACACAGGCAACCAATTTTATTTATTCATTGGACAGAGAGAGACATGAGAGAGGGAACACAAGCAGGAGGAGTGGGCGAAGGAGAATCAGGCCTCCTGCCGAACAGGGGACCCGATGTGGGGCTCCATCCCTGGACCTTGGGATCATGACCAGAGATGAAGGCAGACACTTAATGACTGAGCCACCCAGGTGTCCCTCTTTTTTTTTTTTTATTTTTGTTTTAAATTTGAGTAGGCTTCATGCCCAGCTGAGGTTTGAACTCACAACCCTGAAATTAAGAGTCGCATGCTCTACTGACTGAACCAGCCAGGCACCCACTGAGAGTTTGTATTTTAGTTTAAAGAGATTGTTATTCATTTTCCTTCTGTATTATATACTTTGTGTTGTGGTTAAATATGAAAATCCTAGTGATTTAAAAATTTTAAAAGTATTATTTCAAAAAAGAAAAAACCGACATAAATTTGCATTCCTCAGCATAGCAATATACTTTATATATTTCTGCTTGATATTATCCTTTCAACTGGAAAGGAAGAAAAGGCAAAAAAATTTTAAAGGGTATGAGATGGCCAAAAATATGTCACTGGGAAATTTTCAAAGCATATTTCTTGAAAATATGTATAGTATACATTCATTTTAGTTTTAAAAAAATATGGGAGGCAAGGATCTAGATATATTCCCACCAATAAGAAATTGAAAAGAAATACACCAACATGTTAACAGTGACTTCTCTCAGGAGGAGGATAATGGAAACTTTATTTTTTGCTTGCCTGTTTTCTAACATTTTTACAATAATATATATATATTTTTTAAAGAGAATTTTTTTTATTTTTTTAAGATTTTTTATTTATTTACTTGACAGATCAAGTAGGCAGAGAGGCAGGCAGAGAGAGAGGAGGAAGCAGGCTCCCCACCGAGCAGAGAGCCTGACTCGGGCCTTGATCCCAGGACCCTGAGACCATGACCCGAGCTGAAAGCAGAGGCTTTAACCCCCTGAGCCACCCAGGCGCCCTACAATAAGATATTTTTAAGAATAAAGAGATATAAGCTACATTATTTTAAAATAGAAAGTGTATTTTGAAGGACAAAGAGAACATCTCAGGAGATATTTAGACTCTTTGGATATTATTCTTTTTTAAAAAGTATTTTATTTATTTATTTGACGGAGATAGAGAGAGATCACAAATAGGCAGAGACAGGCAGAAAAAGCCAAGCAGAGAGCCAGATGCGGGACTCTATCCCAGGACCCTGAGATCATGACCCGAGCCGAAGGCAGAGGCTCAACCCTCTGCGCACCCAGGCGCCCCTGGATATTATTCTTTTTTAATCAAATTACGTTTGAAAACTTGTATAACATTCGGTGCACAAGCAACTGTGTAGCAAAGCTATTCTAATCATTACTGTAGATATATCCCTTATACCAGCTACACTGTTATATGCCATATTTCAGAGGCACATAATTTACCTATACTCTGAATTTTCTTTCTCTTCAGAGAAGTCTATTCCAAATGGACCAAATTTTTCCTATGTCTAAGTGATGTCAATAGAGCCCCAAATGAGATAGACTATCGTATATAATTACAGAATAAAAACTTCAGTATTGAGGCACCTGGGTGGCTCAGTCGGCTAAGCATCCCACTCCTGATCTCAGCTCAGGTCTTGATCTAAGGGTTGTGAATTCAAGCCCCATGTTGGGCTCCACACCTTCCCCTGACCCCAAAAGGATTTCAATATTTAAAAGCTACTTGGAAGTTGATTATTCCTCTTCTCCTCCCCCTACCCACTCAACCTGTATTACAGGTTCTCCAGAGAAAGAGAACTAATAGCATGTACTCATATATATAAGAAGAGATTTATTGTAAGGAATTGGCTTACATGATTGGAGCCTGCCAAGTTTAAAATTAGCAGGGTGGGTTGGGCAAGTTGGAAACCCAGCAGGTAGTTAATGTTGCAGTTAAATCCAAAGGTGTATACCGCAGAATTCCATGCTGTTTGGCAGAGGTTGGTCTTTTGTTCTCTTCATATCTTCAGCTGATGGGATGAGGCTACCCCACATATGGAGGGCACTCTGCTTTACTCAGAGTCTACCAATTTTAAATGTGAATCTTATCCAAAAAATGCCCTCATAGAAACATCTAAAATAATGTCTATCATATATCTGGGTACTGTGGCCTAGCCAACTCGACAAAACTAACCATCACACCCTCTCATTAAAAAAAAAAATGAGGGGCGCCTGGGTGGCTCAGTTGGTTAAGCAACTGCCTTCGGCTTAGGTCATGATCCTGGAGACCCAGGGTTCAAGTCCCACATCAGGCTGCCTACTCGGCGGGAAGCCTGCTTCTCCCTCTCTCACTCCCCCTGCTTGTGTTCCCTCTCTGACTGTGTTTCTCTCTGTCAAATAAATAAAATCTTAAAAAAAAAAAAAAAAAGAATCAGGGCATCTGGGTGGTTCGGGGATCTGCTCTTGATTTTGACTCAGATCACAAACTCAGGGTTGCGGGACTGAGCTCTGCGTGGAGCTCCCTGTTGGGTTCCCCACTCAGTGGGGAGTCTGCCTCAGATTCTCTTTCTCCCTCTCTCTCCGCCCCTCCACCTGCTTGTGTACTCTCTCTCTCTCTCTCTCAAATTAATTAATTAAAAAAAGTAAAAAATGAATCAACTTGGGGGTGGGGAGTAAAACTATCACTTATAAATGAACTTTTTGAGATTTAAGTGGTTTTCCAAGTACAAGAATTTTTTATTTACACATTCACTTAATTTTCAGTTGGGAATATGATCAATCACTTTTATAGGTTTCATTTCCTTTTGGAAACACTACAAAAGACATGATGAATAAAATAAAAATGTCAAAGATTCCTTTATTACTCTTTTAAACAAAAGATAACTTTCCCCAGTTAATTAGGAAAAGGCACCTGAAAAATATTTCATAATGGCTTTATTCTGGAAAATTATTTTTTACTTCCACCTTTTTCTTTTCCTCAGTTATTAGCTTATGTATTACATCAGGAAAAAATAAAAATTTTCGTATCTCATCTTTTTTAAAAATATTTTTATTTATTTATATGACAGAGAGAGACAGATCACAAGTAGGCAGAGAGGCAGGCAGAGAGAGAGGAGGAAACAGGCTCCCCGCTGAGCAGAGAGCCCAATGTGATTTGGGCCTTGATCCCAGGACCCTGAAATCATGACCTGAGCCAAAGGCAGAGGCTTTAACTCACTGAGCCACCTAGGCACCCTGTATCTCATCTTGAGATGGCTAAGTCCTCTATATTCATTATTTTGACCCTTACATTTATTTTAAATTAATTTATCTATTTATTGATAATTGATGCTTGACTACTGTTCTATCCACCAAAGAAGTCTTATTGCTTTAGAGAATGGTGAGCTAGCAGTTTATATTGTGGGCATGGTGGAGAAAATCATTCACTGGTTCCCCATCCTGTTTTGTTTCCTTTCTCTGGAAGAGCTTCCTATTTGTTCAGCCCCGATCTCTGGACAGAGCCTGAATGGAACCTTTTTATAGTAATAAGGCAGAGCAATCAGCTTCTCTGTCCAAATATTATTGTAGAATTTTCTTTTTTTAAAAGATTTTATTTATTTATTTGACAGCAAGAAACACAGCTAGAGAGGGAACACAAGCAAGGGGAGTGAGAGAGGGAGAAGCAGGCTTCCTGCCCAGCAGGGAGCCAGATATGGGGCTTGATCCCCGGTCTCTGGGTTCAGGACCTGAGCTGAAGGCAGCTGCTTAACCAACTGAGCCACCCAGGCACCCCTATTATAGAATTTTCTTATTGACATTCTTTAACTTTGGTTCTAATCTTCTTTTTTGATTTCCAGACCACTTCAATAACCTGAAGAAATTGCAGTCTTTCTTTTAGACAAATGGACAGACAAAACACATGAAACTATTAGTGTATAACTTTTTGCACTGTTTGGGTTTTGTTACCCTGTGTATGTAATGCCTATTAAATAATAACAATAATAATGAGGAAAGTTAGTGCTCATTTAGGATTTCTAGGTAACCCATGGATAGATATATCATAGTGGCCGTCTTTCTTTCCATGGCATGGGTCACAGATAAGGGAGTAGGACCAGAAGAATCTACCAATGAATGCTAATTAAAGAAGAAAACATTTTATTTTAAGTACCTAAACCTTCACATGAAGATTTTTTTATTGTAAAATAGCCCATTTAAAAAATCTTTACAGTGTCAAAATTCTTTATACTGAGACTGAAACTAAAAGGACCCCATGAGGATGCCTGGGTGGCTCATTCATTAAGTGTCTGCCTTTGGCTCGGGTCATGATCCCAGGGTCCTGGAATTGAGCCCCGCATCACTCTCCCTGCTCAGTGGGGAGTCTGCTTCTTCCTCTCCATCTGCCTGCTGCTCTGCCTACTTATGCTCTCTCTCTCTCTCTGCCAAACAAATAAATAAAAGAACCCCATGGAAAAAAAAATTTTTTTTCTCTTTTCCTGCTTTTCTTGCTAGGACATGAATCCCTGCCCTACACATGACTTAAAGTACCAATAATTGTGTGTCCTCTTTGTAAATGTCAAGGAGTTAATGATTTCTTTGGCATCTTCCAGCACAATAGATAACATCTAAAGAGTGACTAGGAGAGGTCATCATGAGTGTTTTCCAAGACCACTGACTCCAGACACCTTGACACTAAGACCACTGGCTCCAGGGAATAAGTGACTTATGGAGGACACCTGAGTACTTGCCCTTGTTTTGGCCAGTTCCTAGATGCCTGACAGGATATGGATACCTGACCACCGTCCTCAGTAAAAACCCAGACCTCAAGCAAAGAGGAGATTCATTCTCCTTTTCCTTTCTGAGTCTCCCAGATGCTCCATCTGTATCTTTTTTCTCTATATCTTCAATAAACTGCACTCACTCCCTCTCAGCTTGTGTTTGATATCTTTCCTTCATGAAGCCAAGGATCCTGTTGGCTGGTCCTGTGGAATCCCCTCTGGGTCCTCAGACCCAGCCAGTCTGCATAATTAAGAGCTTTTTTTTTCCATTTTAAACCTTTAAAACTCCAAAGTTATTATTACATTTGTTTTTTTAAAATATAAGCTATCATCCTAATTAGAAAACCTCCGGTGTTTATCAAGATATATCGCACTATCCACAAATGTTGTTCTAGTTTCCTGTCTTTGTGTTATCTAAACTTGTATGTAATGCTGTCCTGAAACTGCTGTTAAAGGTTACCATCCACTATTACAAGTCTCCTTCCTGCCATTTTTTCTACTATTCAGCTCATCCTTGTTATATGAGCTGTTCAACCTTTTTAAACACAAGTTTCATTCTTTCAACCCCTCATTCAAAAACACCAAGTGAAAAGTAGTGGAATGAATAGTGAGAGGTAAGATGAGGCCAGATACATTATTCTAGCCCTCAAAAGTTGAATTAGAGAGGAAAGTATTTGAGGAAAGGGTTAACATGATAAAAAAAATTTTTTTAAAGATTTTATTTATTTAACAGAGAGAGACACAGGGACCAAGGGAACACAAGTGGGAGAATGGGAAAAGCAGGCTTCGTGCCAAGTGGGCAGTCCGATGCAGGCCTCCATCCCAGGACCCCTGGATCATGACCTGCACTAAAGGCAGACACTTAATGACCAAGTCACCTAGGTGCTCCAAAACGGGTTTTACTTAGACCTCACCTGTAGCACTGGGCAGATGCATTAGAGCTGTAGGATACAAGTCTGGGTGGTCACTGTTGCAGAGATCGGGTACACTGTGCTGATGGGAAGGAAAAGTGTTATGGAGCCTAGGCCTAACCTTCCCCCCCCCCCCATGCTACTTTTTTGAGAGGTTCATAGTGTTGGTTAGTAGAATCCTCCTATTTGATTTAAGCCTGCAAAGTTCAACATATATACAAGACGACAGACTTCAGTTACAGTGTAGCAACTTGTTTTTAGATGTACAAGCTGTATCCCAAGCACAAGAGCTTCTGAAGTGCGATTTTAAAAGGGTTGCTGATTCACTTAGGATGTGGGAATGTACTCAGGAACATCTGGCCACTCTTTTATGGATCCACGACTATACTTAGTTGATTCCATAAAGCAAATATTTTCCTCTGGATTCTAGGTCAGAAGAACCAGACAAAATTCTGGTTCTGCTATTGCTATAAACTTGCAGGAACCTGTGCTCCTCCAGTGCCCTCTGAGATTCCCGGATCTCTCTTCCATCATTATCCTTTCTCCCTCCCTGAGCTAGAGACTTCCTTCCTTCAATCCTCACCAGATATGCCAGGGAACAAAGTAGAAGGTGGTATTCAAACTTGCTTTGTTCTTACACCTATAATATAAATGATGCTTCCTAAATAAGGGGTCTCTTGGTTAGATGAGAAAGATTCCCAGTCTCAATTACCTCTTCAGAACTAGGAAATTTTAAAACAGTGGGAAATAGAGTGAAAAAGAGTTAAGTTGGTTCCAAGTAGAGGAAGACAAATACCAGATGATTTCACTCATACGTGGAATTTAAGAAATAAAACAGATGAACATAGGGGAAGGGAAAAAAGAGGGAGGTAAATCATAAGAGACACTTAACCATAGAGAACAAACAGAGGCTTGATAGAGAGGAGGTGGGCAAGGGAATGGGTTAAATAGATGATGGGTATTAAGGTGGGCACTTGTGATGAGCACTGGGTGTTACGTGTAAGTGATGAATCACTAAATTCTACACCTTAGACTCAGTTTTTTAAAAAGACATTTATTTATTGGAGTGAGAGTGAGAGTGAGAGCAGGAGGGAGGAACAGAGAGAAAGAGAATTTCCAGCAGACTCCCCACTGAGCCTGGAGCTCAACGCAGGGCTGGATCCCAGGATCTCAGGACCCCAAGATCATGACCTGAACCGAAATCAAGAGTCCCTCAATCAACTGAGCCACCCAGGCGCCCCTACGCCGGAAACTCATTTTGTTAACTAACTGAAATTTAAATAAACACCTGAAATTTAAAAAAAGTTAACGTGTGTGTGTGTGTGTGTGTAGTTACAGAGATCAGAGGAAAACCCAGAAAGGAGGGGAAGTTCACAGGATCAAGGGCCTAGAAATCTAAAAGTGTTAGTTAATGGATTTTCCCAAACACAAATTGTCAGAGATTTTGTACATTGCTGTTTAGAAAGAGGGATGTTCAGCATAAAGGTTTCAAGAGGGAATGGAGGCATGTGTAATATAGATTGGAAGTTCCTTTGAATATTCTGTGCTATTAGATTAGTCTCTTATTTCCTATGAAAGCAATTTCATTATCAACTGATTTTTACCTGCAGCCTATGTTAATGTCTTTTCATCGACTTCTGAACTCTTTTAGAGTCTACCCATCTTTTAAGCCCTAGCTCAGTTTCACTTCCTACAAGTCTTCTTTTAAGGTTATTGTTTCCAATTTCTTTCTCCATTCACTGAGGTCTTGTGTTAATAGTTACAATCATACTAGTTAGTAGGTTATACAGCAAAAGCGTGAGCCCACTCCCCTCTAGTTAGTGTAATTCTTGAGTTTGGAGACTCTACTGTAAAATTATTTTGTATATTACTTGCAAAAATTCTAGGTTCATACTTATTAGATATACCCTCAGGTCTAAAGTTCTGTTAAATATTCAAGAACCACTTAAAAATACTGCATAAAATCTTTCCGAGAATGCTTTAAATTTTTAAGTGAAATATATCCATTTTGACTATCTCAACAAGATTGTCCAAGTCATTCCTACGGCAGAGGAGAAAACTTGCAACTTACTCATAACTGTCAAAAGGGGCAGCCAGCCACAGAGACTTGTAGCCGTGAGCGCTCAAATTCGATCTGCATTAAATAGTGACATTAAAGGTAAAAGTGTCAAGTTTCACAGATACCTAGAAAAGGGAGCGAAAAGATCAAATAACAGTAGTATGATTATCTGTCAGATCAGGGTTCCTAAACACACTGCGGCTCAGATTCTAACCTCAGTTTTACATCATTAGACGCAGGCAGCCAATTGGGCCGTCTGGTTGCCGTGCATCCTGGGAGGTGTAGTTTCCGGCTTCCTCCTCCTGACTCTAAACTCCACCCCGCAGCTGGAGGACGGTTGCTTGGTATTATTAGCAAGCGGGAAGCATGGCGGTGGCGCGCGTCGACCCGGCTTTGCCTCCTGGAGAAGGTAAGGCGACCCCCCCCCGCCTTGAATCCTAAAGTTTACGCCATGAAACTAAATGAAATAGTTAACTGGTGGAGAGAAGCAGCCTGGGCTTAGGGGGTGCAGTTCTGTACCAGTTCTTTTGATGCGGGGCTCTAGGCGTCGCGGAGTCGCGCTGCCCTCTGGGAGTTGTAGTTCCAGGGTGTTGCCTAGCCCTGCGGCTTTGAGGAGAGGGCCGAGCTGGGGACTACATCCCCAGGGTCCTTCTGGCGACCGGGCCTCTCGGCTCCCGCGCTTCTAAGGCTGCCTGGGTGGTGGGTTTCGGACTGTGGTGACCTTTCTTGTATTTTTACTTTGAATTCTGGATGCCCAAGTGAGAATTCCCGGATCTCCATATTTCGCTTCACGCGTCTCCCTTATCCTTTCTGTTCCTATCCTGTTCAGGAAACCGTCTTTCAAATATAACTCCTAGACCGACCTTAAACCCTTTTTTGGAAGTGTTCAGTGGCCGTGATAAAATTCAGGGTGACCGAGAGTCCGCAGATATCCATATCCCTTGTTCTGCAGACCAGGTCCTGGAATCGGGTTTGGTCGCTACCCATCGGAGCGCGGGGTGTCGGGTGTGGGTGCCTCCGTGGCCGGGAGGCGCCGGGTCTGAGCCGACCTCCTTTGTTTTGGTTACAGCTCCGAGGCTCCGCAGGAGCCTTCTGGGTCCGGGGCTGAGTTGAGGGTTAAGGCCTCTCTCCACAGCTTAGACGAGGGGGTCATTATCTGGAGACCGTAACGTCTTGGTGGGGGTGAGGAGGATCGATGGTTCTAAGAGGTCTGTCGGCCCCTTGGAATTGTGTGCAAAGACTACATTTTCCTTGGATAGTATACAGCTTTCACCAAATTCTCAGGGAATCCCCTTGACCACCCCCAAATGCTGGAATCTGTTAGACAATGAAAAAACGGTGAAACCTTTCAGGAGAGCAGTCTTGCGTAATTATTTCCCACAGTAATCTTAATCTGGGTATAAATTTGAAATTGGCAGTTTCTATGGCCCCACCCCTTTTTGATTTCGGCCTCTCTTAAACTCCACCTCCTCAGCCCACCAAGAGAGCTTATTGACAGTAATACCAGTAGACATCTACAGAGCACTTTTTATATGAGCCAGACGATGTTCTGAGTACTTTTTTTTAAATTTCATTTTCTCTTTAGAACAACATTATAAGGCAGGTATTATTATCACCTGCATCTTATAGAGTGGAAAAGTGAACCCCAAAGAGATCAATAACTTGCCCAAGATACCGCAGTGCTTAAACAGGGAGCCAGGTTTGAACCTCTGTGAAACTAAATTACTTAATTGAGTACTGTATCCCAGCAGTGGGACTGAGTTTTGTTTATATGGTTTCTGTTTTCATCCCCACCTCAATGTAATTAATTCGGTGTATTGTTCCCATTTTGTAGATAAATTAACTGAACTATACATTGATTTTAAAAATAGTTTGGGCACTTTAGGATGTACTGGTAGGTTGTAAACTGGTTGATTTCTATCAAAAGATAAGTTCCATTTAAAAAAGACAAACATTACTTAGCCACAAAATATGGAATAGTTCTTATTTATTTTAAAAAAAATTAGGGGTGCCTGGGTAGCTCAGTTGGTTAAGAGACTGCTTTCAGCTCAGGGCGTGATCCTGGAGACCCAGGATCGAGCCCCATATCCGACTTCCTGCTTGGCGGGAAGCCTGCTTCTCCCTCTCTCAGTCCCTCTGCTTGTGTTCCCTCTCTAGCTGTGTTTCTCTCTGTTAAATAAATAAATAAAAACCATTCTTTAAAAATTATTTATTTATTTGTTTGTTTATTTGAGAGAGAGACAGAGAGGGAACACAAGTAGGGGGAGTGGGAGAGGGAGAAGCAAGCTTCCCATGGAGCAGGAGCCCTTTGCGGGGAGCTGGATCCCAGAACCTCCGACCATGACCCCAGTTGAAGGCAGACACTTAATGACTGAGCCACCCAGGTGCCCCTATTTGTTTATTTATTGAGAAAGAGTACATGCCTGCCCTGGCTATGGGAGGGGGTTGGGGGAAGGGGCAGAGGGGGAGAGAGAGAATCTTAAGGTTGGAGCTGACTGGGCTCCATCTCACCACCCTTAAATTATGACTGGAACCAGAATCAAGAGTTGATGCTTTGACTGAACCACCCAGGCCCCCAGTAGTTCATATTTAAATGCGAAGAATTCCAAAGTATTATTATATCATAAAAATTTGAGCAGAATATCACAAATTTCTAGGTATAATTTGATATTTCTGAGGGAAAGTGAACAATTTCAATCTGTGGTCATTTAAAACTTGATTGCCTTAGTTTAAAAATCTTGATATTTATTATGCTCTTGTGTTTTCTAACTCTAAATATAGAGATTTTATGAATTTAATTCTATTCCTATGCTCAGCTATTGTATTTGTGTTTTCTAACAATTTCTCTTCTATTTTCAAGGATCAGTGGTCAACTGGTCAGGACAGGGGCTACAGAAATTAAGTCCAAACTTACCTTGTGAAGCTGATATTCACACTTTGATTCTGGATAAAAATCAGATTATTAAATTGGAAAATCTTGAGAAATGCCGACGGTTAATACAGGTAGGTATTGCCATCTGAGGAAATAGGTATATATGTTTATTATTCTACAAAACAACAAAATAACCTAATGAAAAGTAACTCTGCAGTTCTGGAAAGCAGTAAATGTTACCTTACAATTTTCCTTGAAGATGAACACACATGTGCTACATTTAAAATAGACTAGAAAAAGAAGCATTTTTAGAAAAACAAAACATTTTGTGTTTGTGAAGCATTGTGTTGTTAATCTTTTACATCATGGTGGAGGTAAAGAGTTTATTAGTTCATTCTGTCAGCAAGTGTTTATTGGGCTCCTCTTATATGTCCGGCCCTACTCTCAAGTAGTTGCTCTGTTAAAAATGTTTTGAATAGGAGCGCCTAGGTGGCTCAGAGGGTTAAGCCTCTGCCTTTCGGTTCAGGTCATGATTCAGGGTCCTGGGATCGAGCCCCGCATAGGGCTCTCTGCTTAGCGGGGAACCTGTTTCCCCTCTCTTTCTCTGCCTGCCTCTGTGCCTATTTGTGATCTCTCTCTGTCAAATAAATTTAAAAAAAAAAATGTTTTGACCAGTTGGAGAGGGTTTGATTGCTCAGCTTTATGTGTATTTTCCATTGCTTAGGAACAACTTAGAACAACAACAATAACAAATACACTACAGGGTATTTAGACAAAATATGTGAGAAGTTCATATTGGGTTTATATATTTGGGAATGTTTGGCCATATAAACAAATCTTTTTAACCACCCTCATGTGAAAGTAATATGCATATTTATTTCTAAGAGAATGGTATGTTTTCTTTCCACAGTTGTCAGTGGCTAATAATCGGCTGGTACGAATGATGGGTGTGGCCAAACTGATCCAACTCCGCGTATTAAATTTGCCTCATAATAGCATTGGCTACGTAGAAGGGCTGAAGGACCTAGTACATTTGGAATGGCTGAATTTGGCAGGAAATAATCTCAAGGTGAATTGTTTCTTTTTTCTAGTAGTTGTGTTTTCTTTTTTTAATTTATAAAAGTATTCACTGTAAAAAAAAAAATTCAAGCAGTATAGAAATAAATAGAATAAAAAGTGAAAGTATCTACTCCCACTTCCCAGGGATAATTTTAGTTAACATAAACTGAAAAAAAAATAATTTTGAGACACATACGCTGTATAATATTCTTTTAAATGTGAACAAATAATCTATATTATACTTAGAAAAGTTGTCAAATAGTAGAATGAAATGTAGGGGTACTATAGCATGCTGAATTAAGCTCTGAGTAAATGTTTAATGGTATAGTGGAGAATATACTGTCTTAAAAGTCAAGAGGTCTGGATCCTAGTCCTTCTTCCATCACTTAGTAGCTCCATATTTTTGTGTAATATCTTCATGTCTTATTTTTTGATATATTAGAAGAGGGGACTCAATTAAATGATATTAATAGCTTGCTTATTGATAAGTTAATTTATGCTAGGTACTATTCTAGGCATCTTAACTGTATTAACTCATTTAATGTCATGACAGCCTATGAAGTAGGTATAGTCGTTATGTCTATTACATAAATGAGAACTGAAGTACAGAGAAATAACTTGCTGAAGGTCACATAACCAGGAAGTTGCAGAGCCAGCATTTGAATCCATGTAGTTTGACTTCACTCTTAACTTAAAAACTCTATACTATACCAACTGTCATGTGTTATCACTAAGGCTTTTTCAAGCTATAAATATGATCCTTTCCTCTCAAAGAAATAATAAAGTTAGAAGCCAATTTACCAAATTCTGTTATTACTACTTCCCCTTTCTCTTGCTAAACTCTGCTCCTCTCCTTCCAGTAATAATCAGAAGAGGCAGGAGACTCAGCTATGAGGAACTAGGGAAGAATTTCATTTTTTGATTTTGTGTACATGAACTAGTGTGATGCTTTTCTTGTGATAGGCCATGGAACAAATCAGTAGCTGCGCAGCTCTACAGCACCTTGATTTATCAGACAATAACATACCCCAGATAGGTGATCTGTCTAAACTGGTATCACTGAAGGTAAGTAAGTGTGTCATTTCTGACATTTTATACTAATAAACCAAAAGAAAATGATCTGATTGGCCTAAAATCAGCCTACTCTGTATGATTGTGTACATTATGATAAAATTTCTATTAAAGCACTAGAAATTAAGTATTCAACTCTGTTGTTAGTTCCTATAATTGATTTATTTCAACTAAAACTCATCATTGTAGTTAAGGTTAATAATGAAATCCCCTTTATGCCTAATCAGCCAACACTAGCAGCCTTAGCTATATAATATGTAACATGTTGATAAGGTTGAGAGTAAGCATTCCTGAATATGAGTCTGGTTCTTTTGATACTTGGGATTGCTGTTTTTTGAGTAATAGGTATTACTCAATTATCAAAAATAACTTTTATTTAAAAAGTAAACCTGGGGCGCCTGGGTGGCTCAGTTGGTTAAGCGACTGCCTTCGGCTCAGGTCATGATCCCGGAGACCCGGGATCGAGCCCCACATCGGGCTCCCTGCTCGGTGGGAAGCCTGCTTCTCCCTCTCTCACTCCCCTTGCTTGTGTTCCCTCTCTAGCTGTGTTTCTCTCTGTCAAATAAATAAATTAAATCTTTAAAAAAAAAAAAAGTAAACCTGTAGCATGTAGCACTTTTTATGGAGGGAAATTTATCATGCAATCAAAATAAGTAACAGTTGTAATTACAGCTTCAGAAACATGTAGGTTTTTTACATATTTTTGCATCATTGGATATTATTAGCATCAGATAAACTCATTAAACCTTAGAAGCCGTATTATTAGATCAACTTTCCCCACATCTTTACCATAAATCATTTTTAGCAACAATTACTCTAAACAATCTGATGTGTCCAGATACAGAGAATTCAGATGAACTAAGGGCTCCCCCCTCCCGAATGATTATTTTATCAGAATCCTGGATATTCAACGCCTTCAGTTATTCTTCATTGTTGTTGACTTAATTTGAGTCAGCTTCATCTGCAAGTAGCAAATTGTTCCTTCCTTAGGCTTTTAGTTTTCAACAGAATACAGTTGTAAATTACAGGTTGTGGGTTACCTCTTTCTCTTTTGGAAAATTTGTTTGATAGGTGTTTTCTTTTAAGATTTTATTTATTTATTTGACAGAGAAAGAGAGCACAAGCAGGGGGAGCAACAGGCAGAGGGAGAGGGAGAAGCCCACTCCCTGCTGAGCAGGGAGCCTAATCTGGGGCTTGATCCCAGGACTCTGGAATCATGACCTGAGCCGAAGGCAAATCCTTAACTGACTGAGCCACTCAGGTGCCCCTATATGTGACTGTTTTGGAGAATGTTTTCTTTCACTTTTCTCACCCTTTGACTGATTACTTGTTTCTTTAGAGAGAGAGCATTTGAGGAGGATGGAGAGAGGGAGAAGGAGAGACTCTTAAACAGATTCCATGCCCAGCGCAGAGCCCGTCATGGGGCTTAATCTCATGATCCTGAGATCATGACCTGAGCCCAAATCAAGAGTCAGATGCTTAACCCCTTGAGCTATCCAGGCACCCCTTGATTTTTTTTTTTTTTTGAAAGATTTTATTTTTAAGTAATCTCCATCCAACATGGGGCTAGAATTCACAACCCTGAGATCAAGAGTCACAAGAATACTGACTGAGCCAGCCAACCACCCCAATTTTGACTTTTTTAAAAGATGCTATTTATTTATTTTTCAGAGAGAGAGAGCACAAGCAGGGGGAACAGCAGAGGGAGAGGGAGAAGCAGGCTCTTCAATGAGCAGGGGAGCCTTGATATCAGGGAATTGATTTCAGGGGAGCTTCAAACCCAGGACCCTGAGATCACAGCCTGAGCCCGAGGCAGACACTTAACCGACTGAACCACCCAGGCAACCCCTATTTTGATATTTTAGAAGGAAATGAGTAATATGTTGGAAATTGCTCAAGTTTTAATAATTTAAATTCCAAAAAATGCTAGTTACCACACCAAGCATGTGCTCTTGGACAAATGTTTAAACTTTCTTGAGCTTAGAATGTGGATGTGAAAGGAGAGAGTTGGACCAGAAGACCATCTAGGACCCTTGTAGCATTAAAAGTCTTTGCTTTGTAACTGATGGAAAGTATAATAAAATTGGGTCCTTTATTTTTATCTGCACCATTTGGTTATGTCAAAGTAGCTAAATAATAATCTTTTCCATTTGTAATTCATCCTCTTTTTACTTTCAAGACCTTGCTTTTACATGGAAACATCATCACCTCTCTTAGAATGGCACCTGCTTACCTACCCAGAAGTCTTGCTATACTTTCCTTGGCAGAAAATGAAATTCGTGACTTAAATGAGGTAAAATTTGAGGGTATTCTATGGGATCCAGGAAGATGCAAAGTACAGAAGAAACTCAGGAGAAAGTTGTGAGCTCACTTGTAAACTGGGGATCTTGGAAGACACTGTCAAAAAGATAAAACACTTGATTCAAGATGATTGTTATTTTTCTTTCTACTTTTCTTAATGTCAGTGGGTCATTAAGACTTAATTTCATTTATAATGGTGCAGATGTTTCTCCATTTGGAACTGATTTGTGGTAGAGGTATATCTACATTAAAAGGATCCATAAGGGATATTGTGCACCTTTCTCTGGTTGCTACTGTGTTTTCAAAATGGGATTTTTCTCGGTTGTGAAACAGTGCTGATACTTTGTAAGGTATTTTGTGCTGCAGGACAGATGGCCATATTGATGGAAATTTGGAAGTCAGTGGATAATGTAAGAGTGTTACGTGTTGCCTTTCAGAACAAGAGGGAAATTATTACATTCTCAAACTGCCAAAGATGTGTACTCAAAGCAAGCCCTGTTTTAATACTAAATAGTCCATTTCATTCAACAAAGATATTCTTTGTTCCAGATCTCTTTTTTGGCATCCTTAACTGAGTTGGAACAGTTATCGATCATGAACAATCCTTGTGTGATGGCAACACCGTCCATTCCAGGGTTTGACTATCGGCCATACATTGTCAGCTGGTGCTTAAACCTTAGAGTCCTAGATGGATACGTGATTTCTCAGAAGGAAAGGTGACTATGACCTCTTCAATGTCGCATTTATCATGGGAGTTACTGAAAAGTTACCATTTCTAGCTTACTACAAATTACTAAACTGAGTATTTCTTAAAATGTGCATTTAGAAATTAAGATCATTAATGCAATCATATAGCAAACTATATGCTGGTCGTTTAGGATTTCCTGTCCTTTCTAAGAAAGGATAAGAAATACCAGTCTGAGTCAGGCCAGTGAGTTTAATTTAATGCCCAATGTAGAATAGTTTGGTTTCTGAGAGTTCTTTTGTTAATTGGTTGTTTGCCGGGCTTAGAGCATTTTCTATGAAATTATATTATACTGGAATGGGGGAGTGTATGTGCTATGATGAGTCTGTGACTTAATAGTGTAAGACTAATGAATCACACACGTACCCCTGGAACAAATAATACATTAAATGTTAATTTAAAAAAAGAAATCATATTATGGATGCTGTGTAGGGTCTTAGATCAACCCCACGAAGGCTTCTAATCATTAGAAGTATTAGTAATAGGAATTGGGGTGCCTCAGTTGCTTACTTGGTTAAGCATCTGACTCTTGGTTTTGGATCAGGTCATGATCTCAGGGTTGTGGGTTCAAACCTCGTGTTGGGCTCTGTACTGAGCATGGAGTCTGCTCGAGATTCTTTCCTTCTCCTTCTGCCTCTAACCCCGCTTGAACAATGTGTGCATGCTCTCTCTGACTCTCAAATAATAAATAAAATATTTAGAGGTGCCTAGGTGGCTCAGTCAGTTAAGCGTCCCATTCTTGGTTTGGCTCAGGTCATGATCTCATTTGTGGGATCAAGCCCCGTATAGAGCAGTGCACTCAGCATGGAGTTGGCTTGAAAGATTCTCTCCCTCTGCTTCTCCCTCTGCTCTCATTCATAAATAAATAAATAATAAATAAAAAATGAGAGGTAGCACAGTGACATAGGTAGAGAGAGAGAAGGGTTTGATGTAAAGAGAGACATGGGAAAAGGGACAAGAGGAGTCACATATTTCCCTGCTGCTCATTAGCTGTGTGGCCTGGGCAAGTTGTTTAGCTTCTGTGAGATTTAGTTTTTTCATCTGTAAAATGTGGATGATATTACCTAGCTTTTTTTTTTTTTTAAAGATTTTATTTATTTGACAGAGAGAAACACAGCCAGAGAGAGAACACAAGCAGTGGGAGAGAGAGAGGAAAGAATCAGGTTTCCCAACGAGGGGCTCCATCTCGGATTCTGGGATCATGACCTGAGCTGAAGGCGGAGGCTTAACCACTGAGGCACCCAGGCGCCCCTAAACTACCTAGCTTTTAAGAATGAGGATAAAGGAGAAGGCATATGGCATAATACTGGCCATATAGTAGGTACTTAATAAATGATAATTGTCATTATTACAAAACGATAGGGACTAGGAATTGAAGCATTTTGTAGAAACTAAGACAAGTGTTAAAAAGCGGAAGATATTTGGGGTGCCTGGCTGGCTTAGTTGGTAGAGCATGCAATTCCAGATCTCAGGGTCATGAGTTCAAGCCCCATGTTGAACATAGAGCTTACCTAAAAAAATTAAAAAGCAGAATATATCTGTTGAATAGATGAATAATAATGCAAAGGCTGTGTTTCTGTACAGTGGAAATGGTTTTAATCCTAGTGACTTTAAGGTGTATTTGAATGTTTTTTAATCTTTCTCTAGTTTCAGAGACTTCAGGAGGTAGGGAAGTGTGGGGCTTTCACTTGGGGTGATCTTTCTCTCTCTAGGATTATCCTACACTAAGTATGGGAGGAAGGAAGAGGTAGGAGGATAGCACAATAGCAACAGTTTCTTTTTCCCCCATGTTTTTTTTTTTAAAGATTTTTTTTTTTTTTTTTTAATTTGACAGAGAGAAACACAGCCAGAGAGGGAACACAAGCAGGGGGAGTGAGAGAGGGAGAAGCAGGCTTCCCGCCGAGCAGGGAGCCTGATGTGGGACTCGATCCTGGGTCTCCAGGATCATGACCCGAGCCGTAGGCAGTCGCCTAACCAACTGAGCCACCTAGGCGCCCCGACCCCCATGTTTAATAAAAACTTGCAAGGTTGCACATGAGTCAGATGTAGTTAAATAATATTTAAAAATACCTACATAATCACCACTGAGAATAATAACATAACCAGCATTCCAAAGACTTCCTTTACTCACTCCCATCAGCACTCCCCTCCCCACTATAAATAACCACTGTACTGACTTTTTGATAATTCAGAAAGATTATTTTTTTCCTGGTTTACTGTGGAGTTTTCAACCAACTTCCACCATAGTAGCTAAAATTAAAAGGACAGACAATGCTAAGTGTTGAAGAGTATGTGGAGCAATTACAACTCTCATACACTGTTCTAGGAGTGTAAGTGGTGCAACCGCTTTGAAAAACTGGCATATTTAGTGAAGCTAAACATTCAAATACCCCATGACCTGGAAATTTGCCTTCTGATATGTATGCTACAGAACGAGTTGCTTATGTCTACCAGAAGACATATACAAACATTTTAGAGTTATTTAGTACATTTGAGAAACAATCCAAATGTCATTCCATAGAAGATGAGTAAATAGTTACATTCAAACTAAGGAACCTAGATTGTTGTTGATGCCATAGTAGAGAAAAATGCTGCTGCAGTTGATGTCTGAGACAACTCTGTAGTCTACATAGTACTGTGTTTTAAAACAATTCTGGGGGGCGCCTGGGTGGCTCAGTTGGTTAAGTGACTGCCTTTGGCTCAGGTCATGATCCTGGAGACTCAGGATCGAGTCCCGCATCGGGCTCCCTGCTCGGCAGGAAGCCTGCTTCTCCCTCTCTTGTTCCCCCTGCTTGTGTTCTCTCTCTAGCTGCGTTTCTTTCTGTCAGATAAAAAAAAAATCTTAAAAAAACCTAACAAAAACAATTCTGGAAGTTCTTTTTTTTAAGTTTATTTATTTATTTGACAGAGAGAGATCACAAGTAGGCAGAGAGGCAGGCAGAGAGAGAGGAGGAAGCAGGCTCCCTGCTGAGCAGAGAGCCCGATGCGGGCCTGGATCCCAGGACCCTGAGATCATGACCTGAGCCGAAGGCAGAGGCTGTAACCCACTGAGCTACCCAGGCGCCCAACTGTGGAAATAGTCTAAGGGAGAGCTCTTGTAATACAATTCAGTGCTTGAGCAGTGTTAATCTTGGGAATTACCCTGAGGGACAGGAAGGAATTTCCAAGTTTTTGTTTTTACCCAGCCTGTTATTTGCAGGGAACATCCAGATTAAACATTTTCTTCATTATGACTAAGCCAGCCAGGCACCATGAAAAGTATCCTGGGTGCTTTGATGACTTCAGGTAGCCAGATCTTTAGTGTGTGTGTCACTAGAAAGAGTAGTTTGAGCAGTCACTCACCCCATTGATGCTATGGCTGAGTGCTATCTCTGATAGAGGCATCCTTGTGGAAAGACCAGCACCTTTGTGTAGCACCTCAGTATTTGGAGTTCTTTCTGAATTTGTTTCCGTCTCTGTTTGACTCTTTACAGGACGTAGTCCCAAGCTATACCTCTGTTGTTCAGTTGGAGGTTAGAATTTAGGGAGCAGAACTTTGGAAATGTTTCTTTTTTGAAAGAATTTTTAAAATATGTACAGAAGTAGAGAGAGTACCATAATTAACACCTAAATACCCACCATGCCACTTCAGTGCCGGAGTCCAGCTCCTGCTGAACCAGGAGTCCTTGAAGGAAGGACGGTATTGGCGAATGAAAAATGAGAGCCCCGAAGATTCTTTTCGATCGCAGGCTTTTAGTGTCTTTATTGATAGGCAACAAGTTAAAGATTCTCATAAAGGAAAAGTCTTTTATAGAGAATGATTTTTGACTACATAGTGTCTTTGTTAGAGAAACATAGGCTTTTTTGAAACATAGTGTTTTAATCAGTGAAACATGTTTTTGCAGGTGCACCTATCTACAATTTAGAGTTAACTCCTTTA
>PITA01009478.1:0-77462 GCA_004023965.1 Spilogale gracilis | reverse complement strand
ACGCCTGGGTGGCTCAGTTGGTTAAGCAACTGCCTTCGGCTCAGGTCATGATCCTGGAGACCCGGGATCGAGTCCCACATCGGGCTCCCTGCTCGGCGGGAAGCCTGCTTCTCCCTCTCTCACTCCCCCTGCTTGTGTTCCCTCTCTGGCTGTGTTTCTCTCTGTCAAATAAATAAAATCTTAAAAAAAAAAAAAAAAAAAGAACACCTGATAAAACACTCTGTAAATATGCTATTTATCTACTCCCTTTATTTTATGTATATAATACATATTATAAGGACCTATTTAGAAGTCCAAGCCACCTTGCTGTTTACTAAGAAAAACAGCTCCAGGAAATAAGGGCAAACAGCTCCTGGAAAACAAAGGCAATCCAGGTTGGGGGAGATGCCCAATCAGTTAACCCCCTTAACCTCCCAGTCCCAGGAGCAATAGAGATGCAAACTAAGAATGGGCCATGGGTTCTGGTACTTAGGACCAGGTGGGAATGCCCAATCTCCCATCCCAGAAGCAACGGAGATGCAAATTAACTCTGGTTTGCGAGTTTGTCCCATAAAAGCTAGCCTGAGAAATTAGGGAGGGTTGTTTTCTCTCTCTCTTTAGAGGTGACCCTGGCCCGCGCCAGTATAATTCTCGATGCTAGGCTCGAAATAAAGCTTTGCTTGACCTCTGCTTTTGTATCAGCCTCTTCCTTTGACCACAGACCTTTTACATATAAAACATAAACATATATATCTAGGTTTGTGCGAAGGTTATTGTACTCTTAATTCAATGTGATGGAAATTTCTTCCCCAAAATTCTAGGATATATTTTAGAATTGTTTAGAATAAATCTATGGAATTAGAAATAGTTCATCTACTCATAAGTTTTAAAATCTCAACCTCATTGAGAGAAATACACAATCATGCAGATTTTTTTATTTCCGGACCAAGTGAACTAGCAAATGTTGAGCGTGTGCCAACAGAAAAACTCGAATCATCTCCAAGTTCTGATAGAGGGCCTAACTGAGCTTTGGGTAGGTAAGTGAATGATATTAAATCATGTTGTTCTAATTTGTGATTTAAATCATTTGAGTTCCACTGATTCTACCTAAGAAGGATAAACCTGGTACAAGACAAAGAAACAGATTAAAACCCCTCAGGAGCTTTTGTTGGAAAGAATTACATCAGAGAGAGGATTTCCTGATCAGATTAAGAACAGTTAGGCATCTGAAAACATGGCACTTGATCGGCTCTGCCACCCTTCCCTCAACCCCGTTATATCTCTAATACTCCCAACCCTGGCAGGCAGAGGTATGGATGGTGGAATAATCGCAGGAGAATTCTTTCCATTCTTTCAGCTTACCTTAGCTTTTGTATATTTGAGGTGACGCCTGAAAGCCGATAAATTCCATCCACAATGCCGTGAGTCTCTATGAATTCTGCACAGCTCTTCAGTACATATGGAACTATGTAAAGAAAAACAAAGTATTAGATATAAGTCTAACTGTCCTTTAAAGATGTCCTTTAAAAATCCAGGTAACTTCAAAGAGAAGCAAGTATGGAATGCATAAGAGTTACAAGTGGGAACGATTACTTTTCAATGATAGATGATACTCTTTTATATTTAAAAAAAAATCCTGAGGTTTTGTTAAAGTTTAGAAAAGTCATGTGTTTGAAAAGTTGGTTGGGTTTTTTCAAAGAATTTGAAAAATATGCAAACACTTAGATTCTGAAACCAGTGGTGACCTTGGAAATCCCACAACTCGATCTCCTCATTTCACTGGTGCTCCAAGTGTGGTCTTCTGACTGGCAGCAGTAGCATCTCCTGGGAACTTGTTGGGCATGCAAATTCCCAGGGCCTGCTCCAGACCCAGTGAATCAGAAATTCTGGAGGTGGGGCCCAGCAAACTGTGTTTTAAAAGCTTTCCAGGTTGCATGACATAATTGTCTATACTCTACACATGAACAATATGGATACATTTACTTATGTCGCCCAAGATTATTTGTTGCTTATATGAAAAGTAATGAACATGTGGGAAAATGCATATAAGTCAGTAAAAGAAAAACAACACAGAAATTTGAATATACATTGCAAATTTAGCCATTTTAAAAAGATGCAAAGGAAAAGAGACTGAAGCTGTCTCCTAGAATGTTAAAGATGATTAAAAGGTTACAGTGCTTTTTGAAAGGTGAGAACCATCCTCTACCAGCACCACTGAATAAGTCAAACACCCACTGATCGAATGGATCATATAAAAGGGACCAACATGGCTTTTTGCCACTCCAGAAGTTTCTACTGCCCAGGTAGAAAAGTCTGGATATGCCGACCTCTCCTCAATGCTGACCCTGATTGGCCCAGCCAGATCAGTGCCATTGAATGGCAGCTGCAGGCCTTTTGGATGGCCTGGTGAGAGCAGTTGAGTTACTTGCCACTTTGGCCCCTGGACAGATCCACGTAAGGTCCCTCCATGAGACTGCTGTGGACGGTGGTTTTTTATGGAGCCCTCAAAGCCTTGGGGCACTTGAAGTCTTCAGTTGTGGAGGTGGTGGGGTATAGGAACTTCATGAGCTAGTGCTTGGTAACTTAGCACTGTACTCCCTCCCCTTCAAAATATACCCAATCCACAAATGCCTTGGGCTTAGAGTAACGCCAATCCATTAATGCTTAATGTGCATTATGGTGCCTACACATGATTCCAGGTTGGACTGGGCTTTTATGTAGGTAGACATCAGGTATTTAGACACAATACTCCACCTTGAGTCCCCATTACAACATTTTCTTTCTTTCTTTCTTTCTTTCTTTTTTTTTTTTTTTTGAGTAACTGTCCAGTTTTATCGTTATCAGCAAAATGCAAATTGAAACACTGATTATTTTTTCTATTACAACATTTTCTAAACAATTTCCTCACCATTTCTTTCAACTACTAACTGTAATTTTGGATGCTCAATAAAATTCGTCCTACTTCAAGCGTTCCACACATCTTTCAAAGGCCGTGCACCCCCAGGACTAGTCCTCTCCAGGACATATCTATGTTTTAGACTGGTCTCTCATGACTGGAACTGGGGAAGAACATCTTAGTTATCCCAGATGAGAAGAGGGCAGGGAATGGACCCTGGATTGGAAATACTGAGACCAGAGACCTGCATGTTAGTTCCACTCACTGTAAGTGAATATGGGATGAGCGCAGAGTGTGGGACAGGAGGGGCTGTGAGGGTGGGAAGGGGTCCGGGGTCTCTGCCTGGCTTCCACCAGAAGAGCTCTACTTTGATCTGTTGTTTTTTTTTTAAATTTTTATTTTATTTATTTTTTTTTTACTTTGATCTGTTTTATGAGATAGTGTTCTTTGTGAGATTTCTGTCTCTCGCCCCATGCCTATAAACTATAAATAATAAATAAATGAATAAATACATAAATAAGTAGGCAAACAGAGTTCCAATGTTTAAAAAAATTGTTTTGGGTTTTCTTGTTTTTGTTTTTGTTTTTTTAATCCCTATCATACACAATAACAGCCAATCTTTTCCCTATCACACCAAGCTGTTGTTTTTGTAACCTGCCACATTTGGTCTATGGTTAAGAACACAGGTTTGGACATCAAACTACCTTTGTAACCCTGAGCAAAAATACCTATGTCATAATGCTGTTTCTCAGTTTCTACATCTATAAAATGAGGATAAAGTGATATTAACCTCATACGTAGGATTAAAGTAATACCTGTAAACATTTAGCACAGATCCTGACATATAACATATAATATGCATTCTACAGTGATATTTATTATTTCTATTTGAAGCCTATTTGTGATAAAAATTCGTAATTTGGGGCGCCTGGGTGGCTCAGTTGGTTAAGCCACTGCCTTCGGCTCAGGTCATGATCCCGGAGACCCGAGATCGAGCCCCGCATCGGGCTTCCTGCTCGGCAGGAAACCTGCTTCTCCCTCTCTCACTCCCCCTGCTTGTGTTCCCTCTCTGGCTGTGTTTCTCTCTGTCAAATAAATAAAATCTTAAAAAAAAAAAAATTCGTAATTTGTGTGATGTAATCTTGGTGAAAATAATTTGCCTCCTCCCATCCAGTGGGTGATTAGGGTAGACTGATCTATCTCTTTCCAGCTGACACTCATCTCTACTATTTGGAATGGCTTTTGTGTCCTTCTTCGGTTAAATATTTCTACTTGAAGATAATTTTGCTTGTCTGAAGTCTCTTTTCTATGCATTTAGGTGTGTCTTCATAGCACAAAGGCAGCAGGATCCAACAGTGTACAGACTCTGAGTTAGAATTGCAGGGCTACGGTGGGCCTTGGGGTGTTCCACAGTGTGTCTCCGTACTGAGGCATATGGCTGTTGGGCTATGCAGGGCACAAGAGGACTTAAGAGCTCTGAACAGTCCCAAGAAGGACTCAGGACAAAAGCCCTGGACTTGAAGGGCCTTTATAAAACACTTACAGAAGGGGTGGTGCAAGGTTACCAACCCATCTTATTCCATTCTCAAGTGGGGCCCTCCTCTTAGCTGTAGTGCCTCGGGTCTGTTTGTTTTAAAGGTGGAGAAAACACATTCCTGGATGGAGCCTCTGCCATAAATTTACTCTGGCTTTGATACCGAGGCCCTAGAACCTTTTACTCACAGCTCTGTTTAAACAAGAGGCAATATTAAAACAACTCAGGGGAGGAGGCTATGGTCCCAGTCCCTGAGGAGAGTTAGCTTTCCTGGATTCTTATCTCAGGCTAAGTTGGAAGATGTAGGGATTCTCCATCATACTCAGCAAATGGGAGAGGATCCACTTAATCTCTGTGATCATGTAGCTCTCGAGCCAGAGCCATGGTTCTCAGACTGTGGCATCCCCAGCCAGGTGCACCAGCAGCAGCTGCCTCTAGAAGATTCTGATCCATGCTAAGGTTGAAGAACCACTAGTCTAAATATGAGCTTCTCATACTTTTTAATGTGACAGAAATCTCTGTGATCTTGTTAACATGTGGGTCCTAATGGGGGAAGAGTGTTAAGAATGTACATTTCTAAGAAATTCCCAGATGATGGGAACACTTCCCACCTGAGGCCCCCCACTTAGGGAAGCCAGGGTCTAAAGGTAATACAGGTGCAGGGTACTACAGGGGCTCCTAAGCATTTAGTCTCAGAGTCTCAGATTTCTTTAGACTGTTGTCCCTGGGATTCAACTAAATTGGGGACACCCTAGGGTTCTGGACAGGGCATAAGTTTGACACTAAATAGCTGAATGGTGAACAGACTGAAAAAAAGCTTTCACTGTTGCTGTGGGCATGGGAAATACTGATGCTAGAGCCCCAGAGCTACTTCTGTAGGATTTATCACGGACCCAAAGAACTTGAAGTCTCCTCCTCCAGAGGTCCATGCAGATGCTGACTGTGATATAATGTTATAACTTCTTTGAACTGTTCCACTGAAGGTTCTCGAAGACCCTTTTTTGCTTTGTTTTTCCTGGATCAGTAATCTCAAATGTTACATCTTAATCTGAGTACAAAATAAATCTTGAAGTAGTTTCTGATGAAAAAGAAAACTCTGCCTTTGATCTATGCCTTACAGTTGACGCAACATTTTAAAGTCCTTTGTCTCATTTGATCTTACACATAATGTGGGCCACTTCTTTCCTCAATTCCTAACCTCTTCAAAGGTTCAGAGCAGAAAAGGCTGGCAGTTAAATCATTTCTGAGTCCCCCCAGAAGTAATGACTGCTAAGCTGCCCGGGTTCCCTTTGTGGCCAGGACCTGATCAGATCTGGAGACAGAGTTTGGAACAAGTACAGTTTTGCTTGTTTACTGATGTGCTCATGGCAACCATATGATTTCATAGTGCAAAGTGCATTTGGGCTTTAGGAAAACATGGTCCTCTTTCCTCCCCATTCTGGACTTTTGTTGAGGTATTCTACTAATCAGATCTCATCCCCTCTTTGGGTCCTACATTCCTAATCCTGAAAGTGAAGTCTAATGGTGTATACACACAGTGGAATCCCGCTCGGCCATAAAAAAAGACAGGAGGGTATGTCTTGGGTGGCAAGGAGCCAGACTATAAAGGAGTACATACTGTATACTTCCATTTATATTAACAAATGCATGTGAATTTACAGTAGAAGAAAGCTGGGGAAGAGGCAGGAAGTAGGAATAGGGAAGGTGTCAGGGAAACTTTCAGGAATGAAGGATAGTTTCATCATCTTGACTGAGGTGCTAGAAAGGACCAAGGGCCACGGACAGGTGCAGAACAATTGATACTTGCAGGAGGAAGGTAAAAGAGTGAGGGAGAGAAGCTCCTGAAGAGGGAAGAAATTCTCTGAGACTCAGTTGCTGTGCGTAGGGTAGAGAGTGAGGTCTTTAAGCAGCATTGCCATGCTGTGAATGAGGTAATCCTATGGCATTTTTTCATGAGATGGAGTAAAGAATTCAATTACTTTTTCATTATTCTTGGCTATCAGCAGAGAACTTCCTAGCTCCCCTACGCCCCTGGCAAATAAAAGAGCTGTCCCAGTGGCTCCTGGAAATTTCTCTCTCTCTTTCTGTCCTGCAACTAGGCTATTTGTCCCATGCTCCCCTCTAGCCTCTGTGAGTCTCCGCTTGCCTAGAGGTCACTGTATGCTCCCTCCCCCCCACCCCCGCCCCAACTTCCCCTCAGATTCTTCTTCCTCCCCTTGTAACTTCTTTCTACTCTCTTCCTCCTGGCCTTGTGTGCTGTTAAAGAAAAGTTTTAAAATGTGTGGTACTGATTTTATTTATTCTTATATTTAAAATTTTTTTTAATTTATTTGAGAACAAGGGAGAAAGAGAGCTCAGGGTAGGGGGTAGGGACAGAGGGACAGGATCTCAAGGAAACCCTGCCATGACCACAGAGCCAACCAGGGCTTGATCTCCCAACCCTGAGATCACGACCTGAGCCAAAACCAAGAGTCAGATACTCAACCTACTGAGCCACCCAGGCACACCTGTGTGGGATTAATTTTAAGAAGTGCAATGTTTTCTGTTCTTTAAAAAAGTAAAGTAACCACTTTCTAATTTTCTAAGGAAAAAAAGTTTTAAATACAATCAGGCTTTGGCATGTTTTCCTTAGAGGAAAGTTTTTTGTTTTTTTTTTAATTTTCATCTTTAAAATATTCAGATATAATTCAAATGCTGTAAAGCTCACCCTTTCAAAACATATAGTTAAGTGGTTTTGAGAATATTACAGAGTTAAGCAACCATCACATTTCAGAACATTTTCATTACCTCAATTCTAGGGTATTTCCATATAGGCAAGCTTATTTCATTGCAGCAATTTTTGGAATAGTACAAGATTGTCCATCAGTAGGAGGCTGCTTGTATAAATATAGAACATCCATCCAGTGAAATAGTATACAGTTATTAAAAAGATGAGAACCCTTCATATACAGACATAGAGTGGTCTCCAAGGTATATTGTCAAGCAAAAAGAACAAGGGGAAGACAAGCATGACAGCATGCTAGCATCTGTTTGGGTTTTTTTTTAAAGAGAGACTAGAAAAAAAAGAGAGAGAGACTAGAAGAACAGACATGCAATTAATTCATTTGTATACGCATTAAATATTTGTGGAAGGACACATAAAGAAGTCGTAAGTTTAGCTACAGAAGGACCTAGGGGGTGGGCTAAGGGTGTAAGAGGGAGACATCTTACTGTAAGAAAAAAAGTGTCATAAAAAATGAAATTTAACAAATATTTACTGCAAGCCTACTCTCATGTAGCTATACCGTAAACAATAGTAACACAAACAGTATGGTACTGGCATCAATATAGACAGATTGATGAATGGAACAGAAGTGAGAGCCTAGGATAAACCCAACTATGTGCAGTCAAGTGCTATTCGGCAAGGGAGCCAAGAATACTTAATAGAGAAAAGACAGTTTCTTCAATAAGTGGTGCTGGTAAAATTGGATACTTATATGTAAAAGAATGAAACCCGACCCCCATCTTACACTACTTACAAAAATTAACTTGAAATGAATTAAGTTTAAATGTAAGACCTGAAACTCTTAGAAGAAAACTTAGGGGAAAAGCTCTTTGACATGGGCCTTGGCAATAAGTTCCTGGGATGATACACAAAGCGAGAACAACATAAGCCAGGAGGACAACATAAAGCTAAAAAATGTCTGCACGGCAAAGAAATGATCAGCAAGCAGAAAGACAACCTGGGAAAATGACAAATGGGAAAAACTATTTGCAAATCATATAACTGACTGGGGTTAATATCCAAAGCATGCAAAGAACAGTAACTCAAGGGCGCCTGGGTGGCTCAGTGGGTTAAAGCCTCTGCCTTCGGCTCAGGTCATGATCTCAGGGTCCTGGGATCGGGGCCTGCATCAGGGCTCTTTGCTCAGCAGGGAGCCTGCTTCCTCCTCTCTCTCTGCCTACTTGTGATCTCTCTCTGTCCAGTAAATAAAAATCTTAAGAAAAAAAAAACTCAAAAGCAAAAAAAAATAGAACAAAAACAAAAATAAACTAAAAAAACAAAACACCCAAAACTTCAATTAAAAAATGGATAAAAGGCCTGAATAGACATTTCTTCAAAGAAGATATATGAAAAGCCAACAGACAGATGAAAAGATATTCAACATCCCTCATCATTAGAGAAATGCAAATCAACACCACAATGAGGCATCACCTTGGGCCTATTAGAATGGCCATGATGAAAAACATGATAGATAACAAATGCTGGTGTGTATGCAGAGAGAAAAGAAACGTGTGCACTGTTGGTGGGACTGCAAATTGGTACAGCCACTATGGAAAAGAGCATGGAGGGTTTAAGAAGATATATAGAACTACCATGTGATCCTGCAATTCCACTTTTGGGGTTATTTCCAAAGGAAACGAAAATACTAACTTCAAAAAGATATCTACACCTGCCTGTTTATAGCAGCATTATTTACAATAGCCAAGACATGAAAACAAGTGTCCATCAGTGGACTGTACACACACACACACACACACACACACACACACACACACACACAGAGGAATATTTTTCAGCCATAAGAAAGACGGAACTCCTGCCATTTGCAACAACACAGGAAGGCCTGGAGGGCATAACGCCAAGTGAAATAAGTCAGCAGAGGATAAATACTATATGATCCCACTTACCTGTGGAATCTTAAAAACAAAACTAAACAAAACAAAACTTGGAGAGAGAGAGAGAGAGAGATCAGAATTGATGTTACCAGAGGCAGAAAGTAGAGGGAGAGGAAATTGGAGAGGTCAAAAGACAAGATAAGTCAGTACTAGGGATATAACGTTCAGCATGATAACTTCAGTTAACGTTGCCATATGACCTGTAGGAAAGTTGGTAAGAGAGCAAATCCTAAGAGTTCCCATCACAGAGAAAATTTTTTTTTTTTGGTTTCTCTTTTTATACTAGCTATAGGAGGTGATGGATATGAACTAAACATATTGCTATTATCATTTCACACTATATATAAGTTAAACCATTATTCTGTACACCTTAAACTCATATAGTAATGTCAATTGTATCTCATAAAACTAGAAAAAATTTTAATGGAAAAAAAAAACCCTGATAGTATAAACAAGTTAGAAAGCAAGAAACAAATCTAAAGACACAGAGTGATGGTCTCCCTTTTATACCACCGTTCCCCAAATCTTAAATGATAAAAAATAACACACGCTTAAATGTTAATAGTAGTTACCTCTTGGTGGTAGCAACCAAATGATTTTTTCTTTGTTTTAAATTTTGTTTTTCTGAATTTTCTGTAATGAGGACAGGGTAGAAATAGATTTTTTTAAAGAAAGACCTAGGTTTTTGAAAAACAAATTTCATTAAAGAAGCCTGAGGGCCTTCCGAAGTCAGTGAGGCAATTTCTAATGTTGAAATCCACTCTGAGGGCCCCATTGAGATAATTACTCCTTGTTAAATAGAAATATTTGCCTAACCCGCCGGCCTAGTGTGGTCAAGGACTGACTCTGTTCCAGAGCTGGGCTCATGAGGGCAGACTGCATCCTGGAGTCCTCTCCCCTTTCCACTTTCATGTGTAGAAGTGTCCAGATCCTCCCTCTTGTGCATACCCTGACTTGCCCCAGCTGCTATCCACGCACTCGCTCCTTCCCAGTGACAATGATTCTCAGCAAAATGTATAGAGAAGCCATCTAGCGCAAAAGACGAAGAGGCAAGTAAGACCTTTGTCCTCAAGAAGACAAGAAAGGAATGGAAATTACTGTGCACCTACTTTGTGCTGATCCCTGAGCTCTACGCTTTCATCCATTATTTGTACCCAATGCACAACCATGTTGTGGGGGAGGCAGTCATCCCTTCTTGATAAATGAGGAAACTGAAACTCAGAGGTGTTAAGTAACTTGGCCAATAAGAAAATATCAAGCAAACTAAGGGCTCTAGAGAGGCACAAAAAATGTGGTAGAAGTCCTCCTAAAGGGATTACACACGGTGGAGGAGCTCAGGCGGGACTTGGCATGCTGAACAAAAGCGAGATTATATGATTTTATAGGGTGCCGACGGTACAGGGGGGCCGCACTAGAGGCCGCTGGGACAGGCCCCTCACCCTGAAGGGCTCACATTTGACATAAATGGATAAAGACAGACAAACCCAAGCTAGGGCATAAGAGCTCTAGATGCTGGTTTGAGGGGGCGGTAGGAGGCACTGTGATGCGACAGGATACAGCGCGAGGTAACGTGCGTAATAGAATCTGCAATACACATGGAACGCTTGGGGAAGTGCCTGGCATATAATAAACAATAAATGCCACCCACTTTCTGGTGCAGGGAATGGTGTAAACAAGGTGGGAAAGCAAGAAACAATGTGGTGAATTCCAGGAATGCTGACTAGAGTCTGGTGGAGAAGCGTTCAGGTAAACTGCGGGAGTTTTTAACGACAGCCCAGGAAGATTTTGTTCCATCTTGATCTCCACTGCCAGACAAAGCTTTCTAAAACACTAACTGGATGATAAAGGCTCCCTTCCTCTGGAACATTCAGTGACTCCCTGTTGCCAGTAGGATGATGTCCAATCCTGGCCCCTTCTAGGACCAGACTCTCTCAGCTGCCTCATCAGGGCTAACCCTCAAATTCTTCCTGTCAAGGAATGGTCCTTTGAGAAAGCTGGGCAGGGAGAGGAGGTACTATGAGGGAGAAGACTTACCCCAAACCTATTGCTCCAAAAGGAAAAAAAATGAAGGTTAGTGGAGAGGAGCCTTTAAGCTTTAAGGATGAAAGAGAAGGCGGGAAAGAGAAGGCTCATTCTTTTCTAGCTGATTCCTGAAATTTCTCTAGTGCCTTTCTGACTCAGAGGTAAAAGGCCGGTTAAGGGCAGGGAAATATCTGGGATCACCCATCATCAGCAAGAGGAGCTAGTGAGCAAGTGATAACAGCCTCAGAGGGGCTGACGTGAGATGGAGGAGGAAGGCGCCTCTGGCCCCAAGGAATGATGGTGCTGAGTAGACACAAGGGGTGGGACAGGAAGAGGCTGCATTCAGGGAAAAACAAGCGTCCCAGGAGCCCCTCCATGGCCTGGGACTTAGCTGGTCCGGTTCACCTTATACAAAGGAACAGTACACAGAAAGACCTTGTCCCGTTGCTGAAAATGGAGGCTTCTGGGCTGTGCGTCATTTGTAGACGTGTTAAACACTCATCCTTCCCACTGTCTTTGTTCCCAGGGTATTTGTGGGGCAGGCACCACTCACTGCATGGGGCTGACCTTTCAGTCACACCCCAGTATAACCCCAGGCCCAGCCTGTGAGTACTGCTTTCCTTTTCACTGCCAACAAATCATTCAGATCCTCAATCTAACTGCTTGAAGGCCACCGGCAGCTTCAGTCAGCTGATCAAGGTTTTATTTCCTGGACCAGCAGCAGCCCCTCTTCCTGGCCATCTGCTTCTACCTCAGTAACATGTAAAGCAGATGACCTCATAGGCCTCCAGGGAGAGTCCCAGGGGGAGAAGGGATGGTTGCTGAGCAGGTTGACAAGAGATAAACAGGGAAAATAAACCTGCTTCTTGAATGGTATGCTTCACTAACACTAATCATCTTAAGAACGAGGAAAATGTGACTTTTTTTCTCAGCTGAATGTATCCAGGCCACATTTTTTTTTTTTTTTGCATGCCCAGTAGGTGGTCATGGGATGCATTCATCAAATGCTGTGTGGAGTATCATGCTTAATGATCATTATTTCATTTAATTCTTACAACCCTGACTTGTAGGCATTCCTATTCTTATTTTATAGATAGGCAACTACCCTTTTTATAGCTGGATTATTTGTCCATGGTTGAACAGCTAGTAGCAAAGTTAGTGTGCCATCACAAGCCTGTTCAAGTCCAAAGTTCATGCACTTTCCGGTACATTTTATAAACATGACCTCCAAGCTAGGAAAACTAAGGCACAGCCCAGGCACAGAGAAGACCGAAAGCAGCAGGAAGCAGGGGTGATTTCTGTTCAAGAGTAACCGGATGACGGACAAGGATGTAAAACAATGAGTTAAGAAACCTGAGTTTTCCACCCCACCCCTGAGTACCAGATTTCAGACCTTTGAGGAGAGTAACTGTTCCCCTTTTGAATTCCCCACAGGTCCCAGGGATGGGTTCTTATTAGTTAAACTCACATGAATCAGCTGTGTATCTTCTTCAGACTTTCATCTGTATCAAGAACAAGTTCTGGGTCTAGATGACCGCTAACATTCCTCCAGGTCTAACATCCCCCCCCCATGCGTGAACTTCCTGGATGAAGCTGGGCTCGAGACTGAGAAGACAGACTTGACTTCTCCCGGCAAGCACTGTTCAAGTTCTCACCCATGCTGGTTTCTGTCTAGGTCTTCCAGGGCAAATCGCTAGTGTTAGTTTTTGTTACTTTTGTTTTTGTTTCCTACTTGTAGGAACGTCTTCCGAACTTACCCTTCCCATATGAATGGAAATTTCTGTCAAATAAATACAAACTACAATCTCAGAAGGTCTATACATATCTCCCTTCGTATAACTGAACTCCTATTAGCTCAATGCTATTTTCATTATCATAGATGCGGGGAGTCCTCCAGGGACTTAGCTTGAAAGGGTGAGTCCACCCCACCTGAGATGACTGTGCCCTGAGGGTGAGAAATACCTTCTCTTGCTTATTGTACCTTCTGGTTTCCCAGGAGGTTCAGCTTCCTAATGGTTTCCAGACCTATGGCACCCCAGGTTCTTTTCATTTCTGTGTTTTTCTAAAACCAAATTTGCTGATGACAGATGAGGAGCATTTAGAAAAAAACCAACTTCATGTTGGCCCTCTAGGTCCATGCAAAGAACAGCCAGGTACTGCTTATCAGCTCCTCGCTGTACCCCCTGTCCCAGCATCCTTTCATTTCCTGCCCAATATTCCTGAGCCACAGGCAGCCATTGTTTCCAGAACAGCTCTGATTGGAAGCCTGGGTTCCTCAGCCTCCCAGAGCTTCCTGTTGTTACAAGGCCTCTCTTTCCTGCCAAAAACAAGAGCACTTCCCTGCAGTATGTAACCCTTTTGGGGCAACTCATTTCTTACATGAGCTTGCTCTGTGCTTGTAAAAACTAGGTGCTCATTAAACTTATTTTAACTTTTAAAAAATGATTATTATCCAAGTACCGCAAATATAAAATAGAGCTAAGCAAAAGAAAAAAAAAAGCCCAAATCTCACCCATTGTGTTATCACATAAGATCTCTTGTATGTTCATGCACTAAGACTCAGCATCAGGCATCTACAGACACAGAACTTACCACGAGACCCAGGGCTTGAAGAGATGCCTATTCCTAAAGGTTGAGACAGGCAAGGAGGGCTGCCCAGAAACCAGCCTCTGGAGGTTCTCACATATTAGCAGGCAAAAGCCCTTAGCAACTTCAGAGAAGTATATAGACTCCAAGTGATTCCCCTGCAAATTCTCAGGTTTACTCTTAGAGAAACTGAGAGAGAGAGAGATCCTCTTTAAGAATTTTGCTAAAAGAAAGAAAAAAAGAATTTTGTTAAAAGAATTTGGGAGGAGCTCTGGGAGCGATTGAGCTTGAAGGGATTGGGGAGTGGCAGAGGGATGACACCTTAGGGGTTGTTAGGAAGCAGAGTCTACTCAACCCATCTCACTGCCAACTGCCAGAATGAGATTTCAAAGACACAGATCTGATTGTTTCTCCTTTACAAAGACCAAGGTCCATAGCAGGGCTAGCTGGCTCCCTGTGGTCCCTCCCCCAACACTGCTTTCTCTAGTCCCATCAGAGTTCTGTGAAGACCACGGAGCAAGCCTTTGCAATCTCCTTCCTCCTACTGAAATGCACCATCACGCAACTTTCCTGTAACCTCAAACAGAATAAATCGCCCAAAACAGGACACAAATCTCTGCTGTACTGTCTAGAATTCTGGACATTACTTTATGATGCAAATCGAGATATCGTAATTTCTGGGAGTTTCTGTTTTGTGGTCCCAAGGAACACAGTTGAGGCATGCGATGTAGAGTATTTTGGAGACTAACACATTCCCCTCCTCCAACTTTTCTATGAATCAGACAGAGCCCAAAAAAAGATGTGCTCCTGCAGAGAGACTTCATCTTTACCTTTGCTGGTAATGCATTATCCTTCGCATAAAATCAGGCAAAAATTAGTAGCAATCTGTGGTTTATTAAAAGAGCAAGGAGTGGTGATATTCAAGCTTTTGTCTTGAGGCTCTGCAGCTCAAAAATGACCTCTTATTCTCTGAATGTTTTCTATAAGGAGCCAGCATTCATTCAGACACTAGGCATTGCAATTACCAGAACGTGCTCACTCCTCTCCTCACTCATAACTATTATACCCTCACCTTTACAAATGATTCTCACCAGGTATACTTAGGATTAAGGCTTCATAATGAAGATGGCACAAAGCACTGCTGTCAGATTTCTGGACACCTCTTGGAGGAGTAGTCAGAATATATAAAGGATGCAGACAACCAGTGAAGAAAATGCTAGTATACCACTTATATACCCTCATGTCTAGAGTTTGAGGCACTGGATATCAAACAGATCTCTTTTGCTTTAAATTTCTAACTTTTGTTCTCACTTTTTCCATAATAGCTTCGGGATTGGAATTTTCTGCAGTTTGCTGTTTGCAATAGAAAATGTGAGCGTCAGATCTGATCTAAGGGTAGCCCAGTGACGGGCAACTTTTAAATGCTAAGGCTTGGTTCCTGATCCCTTTCCTAGGTACTCAGAAGGGGTCAAAGATGCCTCTGGGGACATTCTGGGCACCAGAAAGCAGCAGCTAGGCCTGGGTGTAACAGCTTAGAAGAGGCTCCAAAGGGACACTAAGTCTCTACTCAAATTTGCATAGGAGGATGCCACTGTAAAGCTTCCATCGAGGAAACAATGGTAAAAAAATTGGTGTTTTACATGATCCATCAGGATCAAGCATAGTAAGGAGAATCAAGAGGTGGAAAGACCTTCTGGGAAAGATCAGGTACTGAGGGGGTCACCTCTAAGTCAGTTCCTCTGGGAAGCCATCTCCGATCCCAAGGAGGGACTACTTGTCATATAGTCTTAGAGTGACTGATAAACACTTGATACTTAATTGAGTGGTTTTGTTTCTGTGTTATTAAACAACTGCTTTTATCTATTCTGTAAACTCCATGAGGAGCTATTCCATCTTACTCCACGTAGAAGACACTGCTCATTAGCTCAGCAGACAATCTCGTGATCGACCCACTCCCAAGCAGCACTTGCAACAGGCGGCCTGCACTCGAGGATGAATGAGTGAAGAAAAGGCTAGCCCTCATGTGCAGGCACCAACTGGACCTCATGGGGCACATGGAAAGTGCCATCATCTTAGCGAAGACCGAAGCAGAGGCAAAGTGCACCTTTGTCTCCCGGGGTTCTTTCCTTCGTAGCTCCATATTTATTTTCTCCTGCCCCCAACCACTGACTCCGTATTCTATCTCTGCTCCCCACCGCTTCGGCAGCCAGCATCCTGGGCTTCTGAGATGCCAGATTTGCAAGAGGCCTTAAGAACTTCTTGTTGAAGCTGCGTGCTTCAGTGCAAGGTATGCACGGCTCTAGGGAGTCTGGGGACCTAGTCAAGGTCCCCTGGGTCTGCAGAGGTAAAGATCTGGAATTGGAGAGAGCCTGAGAAAAGGGGGCAGGAGTACTGAAAAGGGAGCAGGATTTCTTCTCTTTCCAATTTTGAGGATTAGGATTTAAATACCTGGTAGGCCTCTCTCTGGCCAGGACTAACACACACTTCAGTGCCAGAAGCAATTTATGATGTTTAAGCTTAGGCGCACCCTGAGCAGTCAGACCAAATTAAATGTGTTTACTGAATCCCCACATGTGAAATCCTGTGCCAAACTTTTGGAATTCGAAGAAGTGTCTTGTACTCATAAGACACTGCCCATGACCTCAGCTAACGCTCTAGTTAGTTCAATTACATGCAGTGAAATTGTGGGTAAAACAAAAATGTCAGGAAGAGCTCTTTCTCGTGAGTTCTACCACTGTCAGGCAGGAGTCAGTTGGGTTTAAGGATATCTTTCTGGAGAGACAGGAAAGGAAGTCAGCTGCCAAAGGCTAGATCTCCTTTTCTACATATTTGCTCTCTCTTCTTAAAAAGTGAGTAGCTGATCCTCAGCAAGAAGGAGGGGTTTGTTTATTGTTCTAAAGACCTCCTGATTCCTGTTGAAAGAGGATGTAGGCTCACAATGCACTGTCCCAGGCTTAAGTTCCCCAAAGAGAGGTGGAAGTTGTAGGCTGTAAAGGCAGTCTCCAAGCAGCCTGTGGCCTCAGTGTGGGTGTGGGAGGGGAGCCTCAGGCCAGGGGCTCAGCTGGGAACACACAGGAAAGCAGGCTGGAGCTGGTTGGGGAAATTCCGGGGAACTTACTGAGATCAGCTCTATGTGCAGGACAGAGCGGCCGTGGTCTGCCTGCTGGTTCTCAATCCATGGGATTCGAGAGACACTGGAGAGGGCCAGGGGGCATGCCTGGTGACGGCGTAAACCATGAACTGGGTGGGCAAAGGCTGAGAGAGAGCTCTTCGTGGCTTAGTCTCAGGCGCAGACCTCTCCTTGGTCGTGTCCCAACATTTTGGTTTGGAATCACTTCCTTAGCTTACTTAATGGCCATCTCCCACTCATCTTCCCTCAAACATCGGGGAAGAGAAAGAAGTCCCTGCGCTTTTCCATTATTCAATCTATGCTCCCGTCCCACCCTCTCCATGAAGGCTTCTCCGATTCATCTGTCAATCAAGTATTTTTTGGCACCCACTCTACGCTTGGGTGGTGGGTGCTTGTGTCAAGGACACAATGGAAAGCAAAACAAGAGGCCTCGTCTTCAGGGATTTGAGTCTAAGGGGAGGGAATTCATTGAAGTTAATCTCCTCCTCTACTATTTCTGGTTAAGGGAACAAATTCTCAAGTCACTCCGCCAGGGTTCAAATCCTCCCACCGCAGCTTTCTACCAGCGAGACCTGGGCATGTCTCCCGTAAGTCGATGCCATCATCCTGGTGTCCTTCGTTGGTTCCCGTTTATGCCTGTTGTTCTGTGTCATTACCGAAGAAACAGTAATCCTCTTCACTTAAAAACATTTCCCAGTTTGGGTAAAAAATTATATGGTCACCTCACTTTTTTTTTTAAAGGGGGAAGGAGCAGAGGGAGAGGGACAGAGAGTCTTGAGCAGGCTCCCTACTGAGTGCCCAGCGCCGTGCAGGGCTCGATCTCACCACCCTGAGATCATGACCTGAGCTGCAATCAAGAGTCAGATGTTTAACCGACTGAGCCACCAGGTCCCCCTGGTTACCTCACTTTTAATGTTCGGTTTTCTTGTTTGTAAACTGGAGTTAAGAATAAAATCTACCTCAGAGGGTAGTCGTGAGATTGAAATAAGATAATCTGAAAAGTGCACGGAACAATACCTCAGTAAGCTCCCAGTAAATATTAACACTTGCCACTGCTGTTTTTATCGTGATTACTGTTTGGACTTTGGTCCTCGGAGTGAGTGGGTCCTTATGTCAGGGACCATTTTACTTCTCTCTGAATTCCGCTCCATGCCCCATGCCCTGCACAGTGATGCTGACCCAACGTCTACTCAAAGGTACCAGGCCACAGGCTTCAGCCATAGCAGGCTGTTGGTCTGTCCAGAGATGCGGCCTCCCATCTGGTCTCAGACAGAAGCACAGGAAAACGGGCCATGTTGTCCTGCCAGCGAAAATACAGACATCTGGCTAAATCTGAATTTTAGATAAACAACAAATAATTTTGAGTGTAAGTATGTTTCCAGTATTGCATGGGACATACATTAAAACGTGAATTACTGGGGCGCCTGGGTGGCTCAGACGTTAAGCGTCTGCCTTTGGCTCAGGTCATGATTCCAGGGCCCTGGCATTGAGCCTGGCGTCACGCTCCCTGCTCTCTTCCTCTGCCTGCCACTCTGCTTACTTGTGCTCTCGCTCTATCTCTCTGTCAAATAAATGAATAGCCTTTAAAAAAAAACAAAAAAAACAAAAACACGATTTACTGTTTACCTGAAATTCAAATTTAGTTGAGCGGTCTTGTATTTTTTATTTGCTAAATACAGTAACCTTATTTCCCAAGTCCATCTCCCACTCTTGGCTGCTGCCTGGCCCACAGCAGTCTTTCCTTTAAGCCTCATAGCCACAAAGCCACTGCCACAAATCTCCCGACTCCTATCTGCCCTGTCAGCCATGCCTGGGTCTATCCGTGAGACCCTGCTCACGAGTGAGCTCACTCTGACATGAGGAGGAACTGGGAAAGGGGTGGGCAACAGGTGTGGATGTGTTTCTGGAGAATTCCGGAGCCAGAATTCTCACTGGTCAGAGGACTCTGGATGTCCTCAAGTGTCTGTAGAGGTAAGGGAGAGCTATTTTTCCACCCGGGCTCTGGGAGAAAAGGGGTGGCAAGGACAAAGCCAGTGTTGACATCTAATTAGGATTTCTCTTCCCACAGGCTTGTCTTCTAAGCTTGTCTCTGCGTGCTCCCACCTCCTGGTGGCCCTTTTTCTTGGTGACCAAGTCTATTTTTGATTGTATGAGTGTGTGGGTAGCTGGGGGTATCTTGGCAGCATTCTGTCCAAAAAGGAGGGAGCAAGAAACCAGGGTATGTCTGAATTTAGGAAGTATAAATGCTTGGAGTACCAGCTCCCCACTGCCCACCCCCCACCCCGCTCCTACTTCTCCTTAAGACGTTTACCGTGTGGCAGGCACTGGGTTAAGTATCGCATACCTATTACTTCATTCAGTGCACACCTGCACGGAAAGTATAAGTATCCTCACTTCACAGATGAGAATTCAGGGGCTAAGGTTGACTCCCTTCCTGAACATTGTAGTTCGTAAGTGGTGGAGTTGGTATCTAAGCTGAGTCTCTCTGACTCCAAATCCCACTCTTTAACTGGCCCCTTACTCTGCTCCTTTTTCAGAATGCACCCTGGTGCCTCCTAGGAGCTCAGTAGCTATTTCCTGAATGAGTGCACGTCTGACTGTGTAAATGAATGTGTGTACACCTGAAGAGCCACACTTGCCTCTAGAGACAACGCTCAACAGGAGAATGGTTTGTCACGATGGAGTTAATGTATTTTTGATTTTGGAAATTCATCAAGGTATAATTTGTGATCAAGTATTTCGTGGCTGCAATTATCATCGCAATCTTTTGTATGTGTGTTTTTAAATAAAAATACTATGCTCATAGTTCCTGGGTCCCACAGACTTTGATGCTCCTAGATATATTTTACATCTATTATAGTGTTTGGGAGGAATACATTCCCTGTGTAATTCAGGATTCAGCCAGCTTTTTGGGAAATCATCCTTGTGGGATACTCAAATCATAGCCTCTGGCTGGTCCCTGCCTTTTAAAGAACCTCACTAAAACATGCTCTGACCTTCAGTTTTATGTGAACCAGCAGTAACCAATGGTTTCTGCACAGCTCTGAGTATTCCATTGAGAAATTTATTTTTTCTTTTGATCTTGATGTACATTTGGTATTCATTTTTTTTTCGTGGTGTGTTTCCATTTACACATGAATGACCTCAGTCTGTTTTTAGCAGAGCCCTGCTCATGCAGGAATTAATAACAAGAAAAGTCCTTGAAGCTGCTGGCCTAGGATAGAATTGCTTTTTCAAAGCCCATACATTTAAACCACACATTCTGTTACACACACACACACACACACACACACACACACACACACACATCAGGCTGTGAAACACAGAGGGATTTTACTTTGAGGAAGGTGACCATGAATATGAAAAAGTAAAACAATCACCGTCTTAAGAAAGAAGTGGTGGGGACCTGTTGGGTCCAAGCCAGGATATGCAGCCTGGCATGGTTTAGATCAACATTCCAGGAGTGCCCAGAACTCCTAAGTCTGTGTTAGAACGTGAGAAGACATCTGGAAGAGCCCTGAGAGGTAGCAGGAATGTCTTGTGCACAGATTTCTGGTGGTCATATATAATATCAGTGATGGGTTTTTCAATCAAGATATGTGCTTGGACAAACATGAGAATCCTTAAGGGAAGAACCAGGCAGAATGATAAATACGAAATTGTCTCAGATAGTCCTGGCCGTATGGTCAGCAAAATTAAACTGCTTCAGAAAGTCCCTTAAACTCCTCCTGGAGACAGTAGCCTTGGCTGTACGTGGAAACAATGTCTAGAGGCACCTGGGTGGCTCAGTCATTAAGTGTCTGCCTTCGGCTCGGGTCATGACCGGGGCCCTGGGATGGAGCCCCGCATCGGGTTCCCTGCTCTGTGGGAAGCCTGCTTCTCCCTCTCTCACTCCCTCTGCTTGTGTTTCCTCTCTAGCTGTGTTTCTCTCTGTCAAATAAATAAATAAAATCTTAAAAAGAAAAGAAAAGAAAAGAAAAGAAAAGAAAAGAAAAGAAAAGAAAAGAAAAGAAAAGAAAAGAAAAGAAAACAATATCCACCCTCATGCTGAGAACGAAGCTGAGTACTTCCAACCCATCCACGGATTTCAATCTGATCCTCATAACGCCTTCCAAAGTAAGAATTATCATCCTCATCAGAGGCAGCAACTAAGTCTCAGAGAAAGGGGTCCTTTGTCACATTGCACAGCTGGTAAGAGGCCCAGGCATGGTCCACCTCACATATCTGCTGCTGATATGGCTGACTGGTGCCAATTTTCATAGACACTAGAGCTATTCCTCTATCCAGTCAGTCACTGAATCCTACTGGAATTATATATGGCATTTGAAAGAGATACCTTTAGAGACCTTTGTGGATCCCCAAATTTGGGGATACCACTAGAGCGCTTAATTTATATGATAAAACGAGAAGAGGACAAATAACCTTAGGAGATGGTGACTGGGGTCAGCTAAGCTCTTTTGCCGGCTAAATTATTAATCTCTATATGCCAGACCCTCAATGTGTACCATAAATGTGTGGCTCAGCAAAATTCAAAATGACTGCATGACGTGTGTCTCACTCTGGTTTTTAATTTGCATTTTGCCAGAGGCTAATGATGATGAAAATCTTTTCATGTGTTCATCCATCAGTATATCGTCTTCAGTGAAATGCCTTGCTCATGTCTTCGACCTACTTCATAATTGCATTGCCTGTGTTGTTGTTGTTGTTGTTGTTTACAGCAAAGTTTTGCAAGTCCTTTGTCAAGTGTGGTTTGCAAATTTTTTCTCCCCCTCTGTAGCTTATTACCTTGTAACCAGGGTCTTTTACAGAACATAAGTTTTTAAGTTTGATGAGGTCCAGTTAATCAATTTTTCCTCTTATGGGTCAAGTCTAAGAACTCTTAGATTCCAAAGTTTTTATTTTTTTCCTAAAAAGTTTTATAGTTTTGTGCTTTATATTTAAGTCCATGACCCATTTTGAGTTAATTTCTTTTAAAGATTTATTTATTTGAGGGTGTGGAGGGGTAGAGGGAGGAGATGGTCTTTTCTTCTTTTTTTTAAGATTTTATTTATTTGACTGAGAGATCACAAATAGGCAGAGAGGCAGGCATAGACAGAGGGGGAAGCAGTCTCCCCACTGAGCAGTCAGCCCCATGTGGGACTCGATCCCAGGACCCTGAGATAATTATCTGAGTCTAAGGCAGAGTCTTAACCCTCTGAGCCACTCAGGCCCTCGGAGGGAGACAGTCTTAAGTAGACTCCACACTGAGCATGGAGCCTGAGGTGGGGCTCAACCTCATGACCCTGAGATCATGACCTGAGCCAAAACCTGAGAGTCAGACGCTCTTGGTTATTTTCAGATCTTTTGACATAAGCCTCCCTATATCTACAAAAAACTTTGCAGGGATTTTGAGAGGAATTGCCTTAAGCCTTTAGGACAATTTAGGGGGAAATTTACATCTTTCCTATGTTGATTTTATAAGATCTTTTTGATTTGTTCCTTCTCCATTCCTGTAACTTCCACCCAAAGGAGAATGACGTTAGCTCATGTCCCAATTACTTGACCAATCTTATGACTCGACTTTGAAGTGTGATCTTCTGTTGTTCCCATTCATCTTCCATATCGCCGCCAAAATAATGAACTCAAACACTATCCCACAAAATCTTTGTTTGGAGGTCTCAAATGGCTTTCTATCCCAGACCCAAACCCAGGCTTACCCTCTTCTTCAAACTCCCCACACTTCCACTTTTCATTCATTTTTGATATGATTCATGACTCTATACCTTTCCCGACTCCTATAAGTTAGCCAGGAATTCCTTCCATACCACCAGGCTAGCTAATCTGTTTCCATCTTTCCCTGCCAAATCAAGCTTACTCTATGCAAGAAACATTCCCTAAATAGCCTGGTTGTCTTGTACATGTTCATACACAGTGCCATGCCTACTGTCAGATTAAAAAAAACAATCTGACATGCAGAGCAGATCACTTTTAATACCACCCTCCTTCATAAAATAAAGTTTTTAGTAATTAGCATATAATAAATAATAATATAGTAATAGTCATTATTTTCTTATTTTGTTCTTGAGTTTTAAATCAATTAAAAAGAGAAAATAAAAGTATATCTTCAAAGCTAATCTAATTGAGTAAAATATTTCACATATGAATTGAAATTTGCATTGGTAAAACTATCATGACTTGCAGCTTATACTTTCACTATCTTGTGTTTTAACCACAAATAAAAAAACTCAAGTGGTCATGTAACAACTTATGTTCTGTTTCTCCCTATTGGTAAGCATGGTGCTGTCATTATTTATTTCACATCCACTGTTTAAATAAAAGAACATGTAGCGCCACAGGGGTTGGATACACAAAGTGCACCTGAATGAGCTCGAACTATTCAAGCCAGTATGGATGGTCGTTAAACTGAAGTCCGCAGGGATTGGCTGTGTAAGTGGGAGTTCTCCAAGTCAACACTCATGTAGAATTCGATGTTCATAACAAAATCAGTCAAAAAAATGCACTAACACACTAAATATATTTGCATATACATCATTAAAACTCACGGTCTGTCCAAATATTAAAATGAGTTACCGCAGGCTCCAACAATTCCACTTCTAGGTATATATACCCCATACATCTCCACAAAAGCTTGTACATGAACCTTCATAATAGCATTATTCATAATAGCCAAAAGGAGGAAACAATCCAATGTCCATTAGCTGTTGAGTCAATAAATGAACTCTCGTGTATCCATACAATGGAATATTACTTGGCAATGAAAAGAAGTATGGACGCATGCTATGACATGGATGGACCTTGAGAACATTTTGTAAGTGCAAGAAGCCAGACACAAGAAGCTGTGTATTGTATAACTGCACTCATATTACATGTTCAGAATAGGCAAATCTGTCAAGATAGAAAGCAAATTACTGATTGCCTGGCATGGGAGGAGGGAGCAGGGAGGTCGGGAAGGGGGAATGACTGTTAATGGGCACAGAGTTTCTTTTCCGGGTGATGAAAATGTTTCAGAATTCATTATGGCGATGGTTGCCCAGCTTCAAATACACTATAGACCATCCATCTGTCTTTAATGGGTAAATTGTAGGATGGGTCAATTATATCTCAACACAACTTTTTCTTTTTCTTTTTTTTTTTTTAAAGATTTTATTTATTTATTTGACAGAGAGATCACAAGTAGGCAGAGAGGCAGGCAGAGAGAGAGGAGGAAGCAGGCTCCCTGCTGAGAAGAGAGCCCGATGCGGGCCTCGATCCCAGGACCTTGAGATCATGACCTGAGCCGAAGGCAGAGGCTTTAACCCACTGAGCCAGCAAGGCACCCAACTTTTTCTTAAAATACAATAATAAGTGTAGCAATTGTTTAGAACTGAGACCAACAAAAGACTTTTGTGGGGAAGGATATTTTTATCACTATCATTGTTAGAACTACCAGCATATGGTGATTAAGAAAAGCAATCCCACTCTTAGTTGGTTTTATTTTCATTCACTTATCTGCAGACAGTGCACCCCTTACTTTTGGGCACGCAGGCTAGATCTCCCCCACCACTGTTCCTTGTTGCTATGTTGAATGGATAGCTCCATTAGGGCTCACCTGGTGATTCGCTGATATGAATTACTTATGTAAAGAAAAAAGTATGATTTGGGACTTAAATTCTACACAAAGAATATGAGGTAATACTCCTGTTGGGGGGGATTGAGAGCCCCGAAAAATGAAATAAAAACTTTTATATAGTTAAGTGAGTCTTCTGTAGACTTTTTACTCAGAAATCATGGTTTTTAAGCTCAACTGACCCAAGGATCTAGATTCCCTGTATGTTTGACCTACACGGAGCCCGCTATACTGACGAAATGTGACAGATCCATAGTGTCTGCTGCCCTTTCCAACCGCCTAAACACTAAAAGCCCCTATTCCCACAGCTGTGGAGACACTGTTCCTGAGGTTACCTCCCCCTCCAGCCAGGGCCCAGTGCCCCTGCTCCTAAAGTCCAGACCCCCACTGTGGCATGGCTGCCATGTACCTCTCTTCTCCTGACTGAGCCTCAAATCCCTGTAGGAACCTATGTGTTCTCCTGCCTCCACACACTTCTGTATCCATCTTCCCCTCACTCACAGGGCCACCAGCTCCATCTGAGGACGACACATTTCCCCAGAGATTCGCAGGCCGGCCCTGGCCTGGTCACCTCTCTTTCCACTACCTTATCTGGCTGGAGGGAGTCGTTGTCTCTACTTAGAGTTCTTGGAAACTTAACTTGCCTCCTGGCAATGTCATAAGCAGAGTTCATTCCTATAGAACTTCAAGTAGTATTTATTTTATTTTATTTTATTTTATTTTATTTTATTTTATTTTATTTTATTTTATCTTATCTTATTTTTAAATATTTTATTTATTTGACAAAGAGATCACAAGTAGGCAGAGAGGCAGGCAGAGAGAGAGGAGGAAGCAGGCTCCCCGCCGAGTGGGGAGCCCGATGTGGGCCTCGATCCCAGGACCCTGAGATCATGACCTGAGCCGAAGGCAGAGACTTTAACCCACTGAGCCACCCAGGCACCCTCAAGTGTTATTTTTAAAGGAGTTTTATGCACATTATCTCCTGTGATTCTTATAATTTTTTGAAACTGAACATTTTGTAGATATTGTCTCAATTTTTACAAAGATTTATTTATTTTTTATTTTACCTATATATATAGAGAGACGGCATAATTGGGAGGAAGGGCAGCAGGAGAGGGAGAGAGACTCTCAAGCCGATTCCCCACAGGGTGGAACCCGATGGGGGGCTCCATCTCAAGACACTGAAGTCATAACCTGAGCCAAAATCAAGAGTCAGCTTACAGACTGAGCCACATGGGCGACCCTATTTTCTCAGTTTTGATGATAAAACTGAGGCTCAGAGAAGTTAAGCAGCTTTCCTGAAGCTGTACAGCCAACAAATGGAAGAACTATGATACAAGCCTTTGGTTTCTGCTTCCTATTCCAGTTCAGTATTACGTAGAGGAGTAAACCACAATGAAATTATAGTCGGCATAGACTTTTGTTGGTTGGTCTTGGAACCTAACCCCATTTTAGACTTTGTTTTTTCCATGGGAAAATGCATTTTGAATTTCAAGTGATCAATGTACAAGTGTTTCTCTGGAGCCTAACTCATTTTTAATTTGGGGCCTATCTCTATCATATCTGCACCAAAAGTTTTATGTTCACTGATTTCATTATTACGCTGATCAAGACCCTTTAAAGGATGAAAAACAAAGGCTTTTGGGTCAGGCTTAAGCTACCACTTACTAGATATGACCTCAAGCAGATGATTTAATCTTTTTGAACTTCAGTCTCCTCTTCTGTAAAAGAGGGGCAACCTTATACATAGAGGAATATTGTAAGAATTAAATGAATAAGGCATGCATGTAAAGCACCCAGGGCGGGGCGATGCTTGGTGCAAAGTGCATTGGCAGTAGCTGGGCAGTGTTGTTGTTTAACAGGGGAGTCAAGCTGATTACACCCCAGAATATATCCCCATTGGCCAAGGATGGTATTTGTTTATCTTTCCCATATAGTATGAAATTATTACTAGCATCCGTTCCACTCTTCTGGTACCCCAGTATGGATGAGAATTGATAAATCATCCTCCGTGTTGATGGCTGGCTGGTTGGGCCCATGAATGGGGACTTTAGGGTACTGCGCAGCTCTAAGGCGAAAGCTCCCTAATCCTGGGAAAATCTGGCCTTTGTTAGGAGTGCACTACCAGGGAGCTGAGAGCTGCCGCTTGGATGTTTCCAGAAGCTGAATTTGGGTTCCGCTAAGGGTCTGAAACCAGGAGGAGAGCTTGTAGGGATCAGGGAGTCCAGCCAAAGGAATCAACAGTCATGCAAGTGTCTGGTCAGCCAGGAGCCCTGCCAAGGAGTCAGGCCACAGGGGCAGGGCGGGAGCTGGGGCGGCGGCCAATATGACAAGCCACATAGGAGATGAGGATGATCCCGGAGACAAGGGAAACCAGTAAGGGAGCTCAGCAAAGTGCCAGAAGGGCGGTGGGGCGCTCTGTGTGTGGGAAGGGGGCATCAGTGGGTGGCACCCTCCGCGATGCCACCTGTGTGCCAGGGTTAATCAGTGACTCTAAGAAGGTTGCTGGTCACAACAGGGACCCAACACAATGTGGGCAGCGCCACTCCCACCTCTTGAGGCAAATGTTCCCTCCACGGGCCTGCGTCACTTTTACACACTGGAGAAACACAACTGACAGCTTATTACAATTTTACCTGAGTCCTCACAAGGTGACTGTCGAGAAAAATTCATAAATGAGGTATCATGACTGAAAGCCCTACTAATCCAAAGGTTAGTTGGCAAAAAGAAATAACAGGGTAGGAGTCAGAATAAGGTTCTCTCCTGGTTCTGCTTCCTTTGGACTCTGAATCTTGCGCTAGGCCACCTTACCTCCCTGAGCTCATTTTTCTCAACTGTCAAGGATGAAAACAGTTGTAAAGATAGAGAGTATAGGTATGCAAGCATCATAAAAACTGTGGAGCACTACCAAATATACAGATACATATAAGCTGGACAATATCCAATATAATAATAAAACTGCAGTATTTTATAAAACAAACATTTATCATTTGTATTAAGGAAAAAGCTCCAGGGCACCTGGCTGGCTCAGTCTGTAGAGCATGTGACTCTTGATCTCAGAGTCATGAGTTCAAGCCTCACGTTGAGCGTGGAGCCTCCTTTTAAGCAAATCATAAAGAGAAAAGAAAATAGGTCAGAAAAATAACATTGTATTTTAAAAATAAGTATGTGAGGGTGCCTGGGTGGCTCAGTTGGTTAACCGTTGGACTCTTGATCTCAGGATTGTGAGTTCAAGTCCCACACTGCACTCCATGCGTGAAACCTACTTAAAAAAAATTTAGCTGGGGTGAAGGTAGTAAACACATTCTAGTCTATTAGAATCACAACAACTTCAAACGTTACAGAAATGCTCCTTTTACACACTCCTTGAATACGTTAGTGGGCATGGTTAACCTCCCCCCCCACCGCTGGAAACATACAACAGATAATATAAATAACCGTCCAAAATGTTAGGATAAATACAGGGATGATAGGCCCACACTGGAATGTTGATATTAATGGAAATTCAGTGTCCCCTTTAGAAGGAAGGACAATCTTTGCTTTCTAATGAACACTCCTGGTCTGAACCAGAATACTGAGTCGGGCTGTTTCTGACCAGTATTCCCAACAGATGGAACAAATGGTACCTCTGATCAAGGCAGCATAACGTTACAGAAAAAAGTGTGGGCTCTGGAATCTGACAAGCCTGGACCCCTTTCCAGGTCAGCCCTTCCTGCTTCTCTGTGACTTTGCTTGAGGTATTCATACTCATTCATTCTCTCTGAACCACAGTGCTCTCTCCAGGAGCATGAAGATGGCGGTTCCTGAGAAGACCAAATTAAATCACATCTGCCATATTGTCACTGTGAAAGCATCTTGACCTCTGCCTTGCGCTGCTGAGAAGTCGGGGACCAAGACCGTGGCAGTACCTGTGACTAGACGATGGCAGAGGGCAGGGCGGCAAGGCAGCCAAGAAAGCTCTCCCGGCCCAGGCCTCGCGCGTGGGAGCAGAAGGTCTGGCACTCAGGCGTGTGTTTGATCCCTGCGCATTCTACTCTCCTTAGACCACATCCAGAGCTCCGGGGGCAGCTTGAGGAGATCCCTTGCAAAGGGACTCCAGAAGGGTGAAGAGGAGGCCAGAGGACCTGAACACTACCTCGTGTGGAGAATGGTTGAAGAAGCTGGGGTGTTTAACCTGGAAAAGAGAAGTCTTAGCGCAAAGCGAGAACATTCTCAAATAGTTGAAGGGTTTCATGAAGACATAGGTGAAGATATATTCTTTGTGTCTCCAGAAAGCAAACCAGGACCCAGAGAGAAATGACACAAGCACTAGTTGGCTCAGTAGCAGAAAAGGCTCTCCACCCAGGGGAGCTTTTCACCTCAGGGAATGTCACAGCAGGCAACTCCCTGGGTCCAGGACTCCTGCCCTGGGCTGGGCTGACAGTAGTTGGCCTTTGAGGTCCCTTCTGAGTCAGCGGAAGCCCTGTTTCAGCATAGCTCCATTTGTAAAATTCTGTTATCATTTTCTGTTCATAGTTTATATTATTAAATCAAATTTTATCAATCTCAAGTTCTTTAAAAGGGTCTTCAAGGTGATTCTCCTGAGACATATGACGAGCCAGAGGAAATAGTGATTATGTTTTACCACTAGATTCAGAATGCTTTTTGATGATTTTCATTCCAGTCTAGAATTAATAATTAGTTACTAACGTTCCCAGGCACTATATACATACCTTTCCTGACTCTTCCTCCCACCCTCAAAATCCAGCCTGCCATCAAAGACTCCTATGGATTAGTGCTCTGTCCAAAAGTTAAAGTATTTTTTTAAAGATTTTATTGATTTATTTGAGAGAGAGAGAGAGAGAGAGAGACACCACGAGAGGGGAGAGGTCAGAGGGAGAAGCAGACTCCTCCGGGAGTTGGGAGCCCAATATGGGACTCAATTCAATCCCGGGACTCCAGGATCATGACCTGAGCCAAAGGCAGTGGCTTAACCAACTGAGCCACTCAGGCGCCCCCCAAAGTTAAAGTATTTTTAAATTTAAAGTCTAAAAACGTTAATTTTGCTTTCCTTAACCCCTTCCAATGTTTTCTTTTCTCTCAAGTCATTCTAAAGTTCAGAATGAATTTCTGTAGAAATACTACACACACACATAGAAAGAAACAATTAAAGGGCTGATTTTGATCCTCTTTTTCTTCTAAAGAAAGCTATAGATATTGCATTATTTATCTCGTCACAAGTGCGGAATGGCACAGAAATGTGATTCAGTGCTCAAACAACGTTCAATTATTCAGCATGAGGACCCTGGGGCTAATGGAGTTTTGGGGACTCTAAGGTCCTGGCCAAGCCCCCCTTGAACTCATTAGACCAAGGGCAAGACCATAAGAAGTGGACGTTTGAAACATGTCAGCAGTTTCAGAGGAGTGCCCAATGACATTTCAATCTGAAAAATTATAAACAAGCTCACTCCCACCAGCAGCCCTGCCATCTCCTGAGGAATGTGCAGTGTGGCAGATCTGAAGGAGCTATTGATAAGCAAAGCAGCTTTCAAGTGCCCTGCTGAGGAGAGTTTGACAGCGAAGATCATGTCTGCGGCTTTCAAAGGCACACACTTTATAAATACATTGCACTTACAGAGCATGGGTCTGTTTCTAAGCCTGGCAGGTATACACCACAGCCTATCTAAAAGCATTTCAAAGCCCATTTAGTAATGGCTTCTCCTAAGTGCTGTGGGGTGAAGGATAAAGAGACAAAGAGGGCAGAGCCTCTCCCCACAGAACTGTGGAATGCTCTATCTTCCAGCCCACCTCCATCTTCCTCATTGGACAGAGGAAGAAGCTGGGATTCCAAGAAGTGAGGTGACTTGTTTTAGGGGTGTCAGGAAGGTAGGCCTAGAGCCTAGGTTTCTTGATTCTAAAACTAGAGTTTACTATGTGATGGTAGAAAGAAAATAATCCGTACTATCAATCACAAAACAATTAAAAAATAGGCAAAGCCACTGGGGGCCGGGAGCCCTGGTTTTTAACCCAGCAAAGGAAGGCACATCGTGTCCCATTTTTTTTTTTTGGCCACTGTAACAAAAACCACGGGGCCCTCACACTGGGTCATAGAACAGCCATGCCTCTGGCGTGGAGTGCAATATGGCCGGTCATTCCTATGAACCAGCTGTTGACATCGGCCTGCTTGCAAAGCAAGAAAAAGCTAGGCAAGCCATGATCTCTCCCTCGTGCAAGCCCTGCGTTCTCCCTCATTGCTGCGGGGATCCACTAAGTCCATGAAGGAAGAGGAAGAGACCGACACCCCATCTCCTACACGTCCCCAGTGTGCAGCTCTGGCCTTTCAGCCCTGGTTTGTTCCTTTCCCGCAGGCTTGGACCACAGCACTAGCTGGGGTGATTAGATCAGCTCAAACAATCAGTCAATTCAGTGGGAATATCTACCACACCGGTAGGTGTTATGAAGCCATTGGCTGGGTCGTGGATGCCAGGGGAAGAGCCGCTTCACTTAAGACACAGCCTCATTCTCCTTCCATGTGACTTCCTCAGTGTCGGTTTGTTGACCCAGACAGGCTCTTCATTGACCCGCTCCTCAGCACCAGGGAAGACCCGCACAATGAGGCTTGGCTAACACTGCGGTGGGGACACTGCCGACACGATCTCTCCACGCGCTCACGGTCCAGTCACAGAACAGTCCGTCCTTTCACTAGCCACCGTGGAATGAGCGCGAGCTCTGAGAGCGGGCGCACAGGGCATCCTGTCTGAGGGCCAAGTCCGGTTTCCAAGTTCCCCGCGGTAACCTTGGAGACGCTGCAAGGGGTGGGAAGGCCCTGTGAGGGGCCTTTGTTTGTCCCTGGAGACTCTCTAGCAGGAGGGTGTGGGCAGCTGGGTTCTGGGCCTGGCAAGGAAGTAGGGAAAAGAACTGGAAAGAGGGCCCAGAACTGCAGGCCTACAAACCAAGGGATCCACCGTGATAAGCTCTCCAGGTTTTCTAGCACCCTTCAACACCTCCTGAATGTTTCCCATCAGCCACTCCCACTCCCACAGGCCGCGAGGGTTGTGCACAGGAGGACCTGGGGCCCAGGCTGTGAATGTGGCACGCTGCATGTGTGTGTGTGCATGGCCCTACAGCGGCCCGTCAGGCAGCGCCAGGGGACCCGACGCAAGCAGCATTGACGTGTGATGGGACAAGCAGTAGGGAGAGATGAGCTTGGTGACCATATGCCACCATGATCTAAAAGGCAGTGGAATGACAGGATCCACCATGGTCTCCAGCTCAGGGTCGTCTCTGCATGCTGGACTCACTTCAATCCTCAGACAGACTTCCTTGCTACAGGGTTTCTAGATTCCTTCCAAGGTATGTGAGGTGGCTATCCGATCATGTCATCAAGTCCCATCATGGGTGATTTAATCATCCAGTAAGTATTTCTTGGAATAATGATGATGATTAGTCTTTTTCTAGTAGCTATCATTTAAAGCATCTATGAGGGGGCGCCTGGGTGGCTCAGTTGGTTAAGCGACTGCCTTCGGCTCAGGTCATTATCCTGGAGCTGGGATTGAGCCCTGCATTGGGCTCCCTGCTCGGTGGGAAGCCTGCTTCTCCCTCTCTCACTACCCCCGCTTGTGTTCCCTCTCCATCTGTGTTTCTCTCTGTCAAATAAATAAAATAAAATCTTTAAAAAAACGTTTTAAAGCATCTATGAGGGACACCCGGGTGGCTCAGTCAGTTAAGCATCTACTTCTTGATCTCAGCTCATGTCTTGATCTCAGGGTTGTGAGTTCAAGCCTGCATTGGGCTGCATGCTGGGTGTGGAGACTGGCTTTTAAAAAAATAGCACCTATGAAATGTCAGACATCTATTTATATGATTTTGTTTCTTCTTCCCAACAATCTTAGAAAGTGGCTATTAGGGGCGCCTGGGTGGCTCAGTTAGTTAAGCAACTGCCTTCGGCTCAGGTCATGATCCCAGAGACTCGGGATCAGGTCCCACATTGGGCTCCCTGCTTGTCGGGAGGCCTGCTTCTCCCTCTCTCACTCCCCCTGCTTGTGTTCCCTCTCTCGCTGTGTTTCTGTCAAATAAATAAAAATCTTAAAAAAATAAAATAAAAAAAAAGAAAGTGGCTATTAGTATTCCCTTGAATAAATGAGAGTACAGAGGTTCAGAGGTTAAGGCTGCCCAACTAGGAAAGGGCAGAAGTGGCTTTCAAATCTAGGTTTGTCTGACCCCAAAGCTTGTATCTTCATAATTATAAATATAGATGAGAAAGTAGGAAGTAAACACTGCATTCACTTTTTAAGTATTTTATAATTTCTTAGTTGCCACATAATGTGCATTCAATTTTGAGTATCATCTTCCTCTCCAAGGGCGCAAGTCATTGTCCTGCTGATTATACCTGACAGAAAGCCCACTATGGCCAAAGTATGATGTGGCTGACAAGGACACTGAACTGCCACAGGCTGCATTGCCAGAAGTGGGTGTCTAGGAAAAGGAAGGAGAACACCATTCTACAGGCCTTAGACGACACCTGGGACAATATGTTCCATCCCTGGAAACAGTTTCAAAGGGGCACAGGCCGACCAAGCCACATTCAGAAGAGTGTGGCCTTGAAAAAAAGTGCACCTGACCAATATCCTTTGTAGAAAAACTGAGAAACTGAGGTTATTTGCCTTGGAGAAGCGTTGGGGTTTCTGGTGCCATGTAGGAACTGGGGTGTGTGGCAAGGAGAAGGGATACAGTGGGTATCTCCATAGCATGCAATGGCTGTCTGGAGGAAGAATACAGTTCTCTAATGTGATAATGAATAGCTCCAGTTACTTAGAAAACTAGCATAAGGGTATTGCTAACTATCAACAGAAAGAAAAGCTTTCCAATATGTGGAAACTGTTCACAGATGGAAGTCTGCTTTGTGAGGTAATGGGTTTCCGGTCACCAGGAGATAGAAGACAGTCAAGCATTATGACTCAGTAACCTGTAAGTCCCTTCTGACCCCAAATCCCACAGTTCATCAATAAATTCACCAACATAAATATCCTCTCAGATTCTGTATTTCTTCTTTTTTTTTTTAAAGATTTTCTTTATTGACGTGACAGAGAGAAACACAGCGAGAGAGGGAACACAAGCAGGGGGAGTGAGAGAGGGAGAAGCATGCTTCCCGCCGAGCAGGGAGCCCGATGCGGGGCTCGATCCTGGGTCTCCAGGATCATGACCTGAGCCGAAAGCAGCCGCTTAACCAACTGAGCCAATCAGGCGCCCCTGTATTTCTTCTTCTTACTATCTCATTTGCATTTAATCTGTTATGATTGGTAAACTTTACTTTTTCCCTTCACTGGAATCAATTATATCTTAAAATATTTCAATATTAAGTTAATCATTGATGGCTTTATGTGATTTCCTTGAAGAAATTTTTATTTTTTTAAATTTTATTTATTTATTTTTTTAATGGACTTAGGCCTCTTTTTTTTTTTTTTTTTTAAAGATTTTATCCATTTATTTCACGGAGAGAGAGATCACAAGTAGGCAGAGAGGCAGGCAGAGAGAAAGGGGGAAGCTGGCTCCCCGCAGAGCAAGGAGCCCGAAGCAGGCCTCAATCCCAGAACCCTGAGATCATGACCCGAGCTGAAGGCAGAGGCTTTAACCCACTGAGTCACCCAGGGGCCCTGAAGAAATTCTTAGACCCTTGATCTTTCTGATCAGCCAAACATTTGTCCTAGATTTCTAATATGGTATATTTAAGCAAATCTCTTATCCATCAGGGAGGAAAATTTATTTTTATGAACACATCATTCCAAATTTTCCTACCTAATGACCAAATATTATCATCATTTCCTTTTCCAAATGAAACAGTAGCAAGAGGAATTCCTTTGGTCTCTCATACCCCTCAATGATGAATTTGCTTGCATTGGCAATAATACTGTGATCGCATTCAATTCAGTTCATTAATTAATTCATTCAGTAAACATTTGTGGAGTGTCTAATTTTGTTCTAGGCACTGGGGAAACAACAGTGAGTAACACAAACAAAACGCTCTGTGCCTGTGGAGCTGCCTTTTAATGGAGGAGGCAGTAAGCAAGATAAGAAAGTAAATATATACGAGATAAACGGAATATATAGTAGATGGTGACATTAAAGAGAAGAAGAAAGCAGGGAGAAGTGTGTGGGAGGGTGGGAGAAAGAAAGGCGATGTTCCAGTTTAAACAGGCTGGTCAAATCCCTTTACATTTTACTTAGATGATGGAAGCCTCACTAAGAAGGAAGCAGTTAAATTTAGAGTCTCAAAAGTAGGAGTGAGCATATAAGTATCTATCAGAAGAATAGTCCAGGTAGATGGGGTATCAAGTGCAAATGCAAAACCTTAGTCAAAGGTGCAAAATCAGCTGAGTGTTTAGCATCATGTACAACAAAAAGAAGTAAAATGCAGGTCTGTGCACACAGGATCTTGAGGGAAAAGGAAAACATCTATACTCAACGCAACGGGCAATCAACTGCCACATGCTAAATAACATAGATCAGATCACTGAAAATTTTCTCTTTAGTTATACTGGACCAGCCATTGTCCCCCAGAATACACGCTGCATGTTCCCAACTGTAGGCCTAGGACTGGCCACAAGGCCAGAACGCTCTACCCATACTTATGCATTAGATCTTTTTTTCCTTTTTTAAAGATTTTATCTATTTATTTAGAATACTCACAAGCAGGAGGAGGAGCAGAGAGAAAAGGAGGGAGAGGATCTCAAGCAGCCTTCAGCACTGAGGGCAGAGTCCAACCGGGGCTCAATCCCAAGACCCTGAGATCATGACTTGAGTCAAAATCCAGTCAGACACTGAAGGGACTGAGCCACCCAACCACCCATGTGATCCACAGGCCCACCAAAGTTTAAGGAACTCTAGGCCACTCATCTTTAAATGTGGCTGCACATTGTGAAACCTTGGGGAGCTTTTTAAAAATTCCAATGCCTAGTTCTACCTTCAGAGAATCTGGTTTAATCAGCGTGGGTTGATCGCTGGATATTGAGAGTTTTGAAAACTTCCCCGATGATACGAATATGCGGCAAAGTTTGAGAATCACTGCTAGTTTCTCTTTCATTTCAATTCCTCTCCCCACCATTTTCCCCCCTAATTGGCAAACAGCCTGTCCTCCACCCTGATCATTTTTCCCTAAAGGTAAGAATCAGGAGAAGATGCCTCTCTCCACCCTTAGTCTCCTGACTCTGGGGCTCTGGATTTGGCCTCACCGTTTCCTTTATAGGTGTGGAGACTGAACATAGGAAGGAGTCAGCAGGTTGGTGGGAGAAAGAAGGCAGAAGTCCCCACCACCCTTGCCCAGCAGTGTGGCCTTTTGGTAGGAGCCTTGGGCCAGACTCTTAAATACCTTCTTTGTAAACAGGGAACAACGGTATCTCTCCAGGGCACCTCGTGGAGTCATAGAGGCTTGGGGCAGATCCACAGAAGTCATCTGGGGAAGTGCTTTTATTTTTTATTTATTTTTTTTAAAAAGATTTTATTTATTTGACAGAGAGAAACATAGCCAGAGAGGGAACACAAGCAGGGGGAGTGAGAAAGGGAGAAGCAGGCTTCCCGCCGAGCAGGGAGCCAGATGTGGGACTTGATCCCGGATCTCCGGGATCATGATCTGAGCAGAAGGTAGTCGTTTAACCAACTGAGCCACCCAGGCGCCCAGGAAAGTGCTTTTAAATCAGTAGACTATAACGTAGATGAGAGCTGTCCCAGCTTCCTATCCAGTAGTCCTAGGATACACATTCCCAATTTAAAAATTCTGCCTTTCCCCTATTTCTCACATCTAAGAAACCATGTTAAGTGAAATTTTATCTTAGCATCCAAAAGGGCGGAATATGCGTGTGTAGTATTGGCACAGACATGGGTAGGTGATTCAAGTCATACTTCGCTGCACCACTGGTTACCAGAAGGAAGTGATCCTATGAGTTGAGATTATGTTGATTAGCATCAAACATCCTGTAAGTGTTCAATAAATATTAACCAGTGACACCTAATTTAAGATGGTACCATGGTAAGCCCACACCATGCCACTATTCAAGTAAGGAGTGCTACATATATCTTACCCGCAGGACCTAATTTTCACCTTTTAAGGAAGTATACCACCTTCATTTGGCTGTTCTGCTGATCTGCAAACTGAAAGACTAAGAAAACCTGGCTTATTCAAAATAGGTTCTTCGTTTTACTAAAAGGAACAGTCCCTTAAAAGTCATGGTAAAAGCTAAATGCCAGAAGTTAAAACTAGATACAAACTGTAGTGCCTTGATCTAGAGCAAGTTTGAGATGTTGAGTGAGTATAGGAAGGCCCTGCTGCCCAAATATATTTTCCCCACATTCATTGAATGGATACAAATGCCCTCGGGAAGGACAGCAAGATGGCCCTAGATCTTTGGTGTGAACCAGATGCTGAATAGGGCAATGGTACCAAGGATTTCAAGATTTTGTAATCAAGTGGTTTTTGTTTTTTTTAAGTAATCTCCACACCCAAGATGGGGCTCAAGCTCACCACCCTGCGATCAAGAGTCACATGCTCTACTGATGGAACCAGGCAGATGGCCCTGTAATTCAGTTTTAAGAGATTCTGGGGGACTCACACCAGATTACTATTTTTTTAATATTTTTCTGTGAGATGACATCAACTAACAAGTAAAGTATCATCATTTCATAATAGAATAGATGGTTCAAAATAAAGAAAGTCAGGAAGAATATAATCTCAGAATAAAGTACTATTTTTTTTTAAAGGGAGAGAGTTTTTTTTTTTTTTTTAGATTTTATTTATTTATGTTAGAGAGAGAAGGAGAGCATAAATGGGGTGGGGGCAGAGGGAGAGCGAGGGAATCTCAAGCAGGTTCTGCACTGAGCATGGAACCCTACCTGGGGTTCAATCTTACAACCCCAAGATCATGACCTGAGCCAAAACCAAGAGTCAGACGCTTAACCGACTGAACCATCCAGGTGCCCCAGTACTGATCTTTTCAAGACAGGGCAGTTGTAATCTTAAAACTGTGATGATTATGTACAAACATATTACATGATCCTTCCCACTTTTTCCATGGCTCTCCATCTGTGAGCTGCCATTGTAGACAACTAGGAGGATATGAAGTGAACAGAGAATAGGCAGAGTGTCCTGGAGAGATGGGTGGGAGCTAAAAAAGATGATACATTCCAAAAAGGGGGAAAGACACAAGAGAGGAACGCTCTACAGCGGTAATTTGACCCAAGATCATATACAGCTATAGGCAGCAGAGCCCTACCATATTGGACCTGAAGGGGACGCATCCCCTGGTTGTAAAGCAGGAGCTCCACATAGTAACCTGAAGAAAGCAAGAGCACGGTGGCAGGGGGTCCCTGGGACTAACTTCTTTTTTTTATTCAGGAGTGTACTCTGTGTGTCTCCCTAGGGGTCCACCTCTCCATTTCCTGGAGGAAAGAGCAAGGATGAAGGAAAGGAAATGTGAAAACAGTGTTAACAACCAGAAACTTAAGCTGGAATGTAACTAGGATGCAAGGAAGTTAGAAGAGGAACTCTCTCATTGAAGCTGAAAACTTTCCCAATGAAAAGAATCTCTCCCTTTGAACGTAAGGATATGAGCCAGAGAAGTGATGTGAACACTTTGTTAAAGATGAGCTCATCTTGCCAGAGAACCTGAAGCGCACAGAATCTGCCCAAGACCATCCGGCCCCCAGATGGCAAAGCCAAACTTGCACTCGCCCCCACGGGCGTTTGCATGGCTTCCCGCTCTCCACAGGTGAGGCAATTAAAACAATTTCCTAAGTTTTGATGTATCCTCTGTCTTTTCCTGTTATCAGTCAGCTTTGCCTTCTTCCTGGATGTGGTTAAAAGACAAACAAAGCCCCTGTTGGCAGTCCAGAGCGCCCCTCCTCCGCGAGCTCTAGCTCATGGCGGGCTGGGTCTGCACCTTGCCCTTGGGGGGGGGGGGTGGCGATGAGGATGCCACCCTTCCCCGGGTGCCGCGCAACCAGAGCTGCTGCGGGAATCAGAGCCTCGGTGGCCCCTGGGGGTTCCCCAGGCCTGGGACAGCTGCGGGAGCGGGCACGGTGGGACGCCGCCGGCTCCGGGTGACTCAGACAGGCCGAGGCGTTCCGGGAAGCGGCGCGAGGCCCGCGGGGGCGCAGGGCTTTCCCCGCAGCCGCAGGGTGTCGGGTTCCTGACGCCGAAATGGGGATCAGAAACCTGTAGGCGGAATGGCCCGGGAGGAAGCCGAGCCGCACCGAGCAGAAGCAGGCGTAGCTGTCCGTTTTGAGAGGGATCAGAGGGAACGTGGCCTTGACCTTATGGAAAGCCTTAGACGTGGCTCCCAGGGGATTACGCTCGGGCATGCGCACGCGGGGCCTGGGCGCGTTGGGGAGGACCCCAGGCCCCTCACTGGAAGGTGGGGGGCAGGGCGGAGCAGGGGGCGGAGGGGTGGGCGGCGGGAAGCGGCGGGGTGTCGCGGCACCCTGTCGCCTGAGTCCTCTTCTCCCCGGTGCCCCACACAGAGCTAGGCGCAGGGTCTGACGTGGACCCAGGTCAGCAAGCAAAAGAGAAGAGGAACAGGCCGAGGAAGGCCGGGACCCAGAGCCAAGAGGGCTTTGAGGGAAGTGCAAAAGTGAGGGCTCCCCGAAGAACCCCCGCCCACCTCCCCTCCCAGCCTGTCCTTCCCGGACTAGCCTGTTCTCCATCAGAGATTCCTTTGTTTTCAACATTGGCCTCTCAGCCCTACGGTGGGAGGCTGGGGAGGAAGATGGTTGGGCAGAGCTGGGACAGTGGAAACAAAGACTGGGGTGTGAGGTCGGGGAGCTACCCGCTGAGGTAGCTGCAGGAGGGCACAAGGGAGACACCAAGAGAAAGCCATCTGGAACACAAGCTGGTGAAAATGAGAAAAGGTGCCATGTGGAGGAAGGCAGTGCAAAGCTCAACCTCCAGGCCAGACAAGGTCGGAAACAAAATCTTGACTCTGGAAAAAGATATAAGTGGTGCTAGGTTATCTCTGTGAGTTAGGCACTTTAAATGCATAATCTATGTTTTCATTTATCTTTGTAAGATAAATGCTATTATCCCAGTCCAGAGACAGGAAAAAATCAGAAAGTTAAGATTTTAGGCTCAGGTCCCAGCTCCCTAAAGCCAGTTCCCCCAACTCGCTGTGCCAAGGTCTACTTACATTATGAATCAATCACCACCAACCCCTTTTATTCTTTTTATTTTTAAGATTTTATTTATTTATTAGAGAGAGAGAGAAAGTGCGCATCTTCCCAGGCACAAGCAAGGGGAAGGGCAGAGGGAGAAGGAGAAGCAGACTCCCTGAAGAGCAGGAAGCCCAACATGGGGCTCATCCCAGGACCCTGAGATCAGGACCTGAGCTGAAGGCAGACACTTAATCGCTTAATCAACTGAGCCACCCAGGCACCCCAACTCCCTTTTTATTCTTATGTAGTTTCGAGTTCCTTCATTCCCAACCAAAAAAGTCCTGATAATACACCTTTTAATGCAGTCACTTTACTTCTGGGAATCTTTTTTTTTTTTTTTTTTTTTTTTAAGATTTATCTATTTATTTGAGAGAGAGAGAGAGAGAGAGAGCACACATTGGGGAGGGGCAAAGGGGGAGAATCTTCCAGCAGACTCTCTGCTGAGCAGGGAGCCCAAAGCAAGGCTTGATTTCAAGACCCTGAGATCATGATCTGAACTGAAACTAAGAGTCCAAGGCTAAACCGACTGAGCCACCCAGGTGCCCCTCTGGGAATCTATTGTAAAGAAATACATAAGAGGCATATATATATATACACACACACACATACACACACACATGCACACACACAATGTAATCACAAACATATGGAAAATATACATAGAAAAAACCCTGGAAATAAATTATATCTTTTTCCTAAAGTGTTTATATATTTTCCAATTTCTCTACAATGTGCATAAGCATGTATTAGTAGTTAAAATATTAAACTATTTCAGAAACTTTCCATATCATACTCACATACACACATACACATACACATCTACAAAATACAAAATCACTAATGAACCAGAAGTCACTAGGCCTGGGTGAAAGAAGATAAAATGTACTTGAGCGATTTTTCCATCAAGTGAAAGACTTCCCATAATTTAAAAGATATGTGGAAGTTAGAGGGGATAGGGCAATTTATATATACCTACGACATTAACGAAGGGGAAGGGCAGCCTCCTTGAGCCAAAGCAGGGACCAAATTCTGAGCCTTAGAAAACATAAAAAGGAAATGACGAGCTCACACCTGATTCCTGATTAGCAAGGACACACTGATTCATGGGCCGAAGGGACCAAGTTGGAATGGAACTCTTAATGGCAAAGGAAAGAATACACTCATAAACATGATTACTTAGGAAAGGAAGTAAAGGATTAAAAGGTAAGGTAATGACATCATGGAAAGTTTCTTTACAATAAATGTATTTATCAGAAGAATATTCTCTATTCAGGAAGATTAGCTATGTAGAATGAACTTAACATGTTTATGTTTGGCCTGAGATTGTTGATAGCAGTACAGTATTCTGTATCTCAACCCAAGTAGATGATAATTATGCTCATTTTGGGTTAGAAAATGCCTAACAATGAAATGCTCCTTATTTGAAGCCCATAAGTTTTCTATGAGAAGGGAAGGGGAGAAAATCAAGAAAGCCACACGTCTATATACTGTGTGTTCCTGGAGATCCTTATGTAGCTGCAGGGAAATATGCATTAACTAATAAAAGCAAGTTTCCTTCATTTGACAACTTCCAGTCTTGTATAAGGACCTAGTAGAATGAAGAATACAGCAGTATCCTTCAAGTTATCTAACACTAGATATGGTATGAAAATCACAGATGGAACATAAGCTATGTTGAGAACCTATGTTATGGTACAAGGCAAAATTCTTGTTTGAAATCTCTGGATGGATTGAAATCTCTGGATGGTTAACAAACCACATACAAAAGCTCCCTGTTTGGGCTTAAGGACATCTTGGGTATTTCCAATTCCCTTCTCTTGGTTCTTTCCCTGACAGGGAGATACCTTACTGATGTCACCTCCGTTGTTGATCTCACTTTTTCTTCCCTATCTGTTGAAAGCTGTGTACACTTTACTGGGAATGAGGTGGAAGGACATACTAGACTGAGGGCCCAACACTGTCACCCTCCAGTCTTCCCGGTTTCATCGCTTTGTTTTCCAACCATTGAAGTAGGTTACCGGAGGGCAAGAGGAACCACCCTTTTAAAATTAAAGGCTACTGGAGCCAGGAGATGGGATATTTTTGCCACTATGACAATATTAGGATTTCTACAAATACTTATTGGTTGAATGAAGAAATAAAGAGCACAATGTGTTATTAGATATAACTCTGTATCAAGCCTAGATGGAATTGTATCAAGATTATACCTAGACTGTATCAAGCCCATCCTGGTCCATATCTTGTAACTTGTGGAATGCAGTGAAATGTTACCTTCTTATAAGTGTCTTATGCTACAATGTGCAGTGAATTCTTAATACCTTCCATCAAAGTCAAAGAAGGTGGCAGAGAAATCATGTTATTTATAAATTACAATAGAGGAACAGAAAGCATTTTGGTTTACTTTGCCTAAAAGACCAAACACTGAATATAAGCATTTGGATGACACGTCGGTCACAAAATGCAAGAATTTTCTGACCTTGCTCTAAACAACAACAACAAACCCACAACCCTCTAGAGACTGTTCTTTAAAAATATGTGATGAAATCCAGAAGGTGCTTTTATCTCATAACACCCATACCAGAAGATTAATCTCTTTGGTCAGTGTCTTGTTCTGGTTGGGGATGCGTTTGAGCCAAGCTTTGGAATCTTCTCCCGTCAGAACATCTGTTCCACAGTTGGTAATGTTTGTTTAGTATTGCCCAAAAGAAGAGAGCAGAAGGGAAGAATTTTTAACAATGAGTCCCAAGATAGACTAGGTCAGAGGCACTGCTTATTTTGAAAAGGGATTTTTTTTTTCTTTTTGAGTAATGTGACCTGTATGTTCAAAAAAGGAGGGTCAGGTCATTGGACCAAGAGCTGGATGTCCATCCAATACTGGAATGCAGTTTAGCTTGTTTTCACCACTTCTCAAATTTTCTTTCCAGGAATATTTGTTCATTGAATTATTATTACATGCCATACTCACGAAGCTTAGTTTTTGATTTTGTTCTTTTTTAATTTTTAGACAGAAACTTGAATGTTTAACTTAAAATACAAATAATCATTAGTGAGGGACTGATTCTACAGTATCAAATTAGGAGTATGCAAGAATAAAAAAAAATCTAGTTGTCTTAAGAAATCTAAGTAAAATATGTAAATAATCTATATCATTTGGAAATTTGCCACGTTAAGCACAAAAAGAAGGAACCATTATTTCCTGGGCTCAGTGAAACCAGATTTAATTAGTTGATCAGTAAGTAAAATATCTTTTCATTTTGCTAAATACGTGGAGGTTCAGAAAAATCAAGCAGGCCTGCATTTGCAGAATGGAAAAATTACATTTAAGGCAAAATTCAAGTTATTAGATGATATTTAAAAAATTCAGACTATAACTTCTCTATCCTTAGTGCTATCTTTAAATTATTGTTTTTTATAAGAGTATTATTTGAGACTTTCAGCAGAGATCATTTATAAAGATTCGGAGTTTTACCCAAGAAAAAAAACCACTGAGGCCTAGCATTTGCAAACTTTGTAGAAACAGCTGGGTTTAGTTTCAGAGCTCCAAAATTAAATTGAAAGAGGGACATATCCTAATCCCTCAAACCATCTGTTCAAAGAGCAGTGAAAAAAACGATGACAGAGTCTTCAGCTGGGGGAACAATGACCTCTCAACTGAGATCTGAACGTTCTTTTCCTATTCACTATTTCAGCTGATCCTCACGGCATCCCTGTGAGTCTACAAGGTAAATATCTTTACCCTCTTATTGAGATAAGGACACTGAAGTTCTTTACTCCCCATCACACAGAACATCATTAGCAAAGGCTAGTCTTCCACTTAGGTTGGCCATTTCCAAAATTCTAAAACTACTCTTTTGTACCACCTTCCAATTCCATTATTTTGGATCTCCCTTCCTTTCTTTTTGGTTTGTTTCTTCTTTCTTCCCCTTCCTCCCAGATTAATGGGAATGCCCTTTTAGTGCCAGAAATTATTCAATGTTGCTAGTATTCACACAAGAAACTATACCCACAATGGCAAGAAGGCTAAGAATTAGTCATAGAAATCTAGAGAAGTGGCATGAATGCCAGCCCTCACTCTCTGCCTTCTTTCTTTCTTTTTTTAAAAAGATTTCTGTTTTATTATTTATTGAGAAAGAGAGACAGTAAAAGCAGGGGAGGGGCAGAGGGACAAGTAGATGGCCCGTTGAGCAGGGAGCCCCACATGGGACTAGATTCCAGGACCCAGGATCACTACCTGAGCCAAAGTCACACATTTAACCGAACCACTCAGGTGCCCTCTCTCTGCCTTATTTCTATATGTTCCCATTGAAAATGGAAACTTCACTGTCCTATAAAACAGAAAATAGCACATTACATATGGGTGCTGGACATACAGAGTAGGCCCTCTGTGAGATGTCACCAAACAAAACAAAACGCACACACCTGGACTGCCCCGAGGAGGTTCCGGGCAAACCTCAGGCAACAGATCTCAGAAAGGAGGCATCAGTGAGGTCAGGAGGGGGCAGAGGAGATAAACTTTTGGCTGGGTGGGTGACTCTCAGATCAAAAAAAAAGTTTTGCTGATCTAAGCAGCAGTGGTCTTCAAACTTTTTTTTTTTTTTTTAAAGATTTTATTTATTTGACAGAGAAACACAGCCAGAGAGGGAACACAAGCAGGGGGAGTGAGAGAGGGAGAAGCAGGCTTCCCACCGAGCAGGGAGCCCGATGTGCGACTCGATCCCGGGTCTCCGGGATCATGCCCTGAGCCGAAGGCAGTCGCTTAACCAACTGAGCCACCCAGGCGCCCCCAAACTTTTTTTTACATAACTTTTTTAAACATGAAGTGTTTTGTTCAGATACATTTTACCCCAAAGCATAAAACAAATAGGACTGAAGAAGCAAGAGTGCTCTGCTTAAGTGTGTGTGTGGAGGGCACCCAAGAGCCCTCCCTCCATGCCTCTATAGTGGTCTCTCCTATGGGCAAAGCATAGCACAAACTTAAACTTATTTATTTGTTTGTTTGTTTGTTTGTTTATGGGGGGGCGGGGCGCAGGGCAGAGGGAGAGCACAAACCCCAAGCAGCTTCCATGCCTAGCACAGAGCCTGATGTGGGGCTTAGTCCCAGAACCCTGAGATCATGACTGAGCCAAAATTGAGAGTCAGATGCTTAATGGACTGAGCCACCCAGGTGCCCCACAAATACAAGTTTATTTGTATTTAAATATCCCTCAAAATAAGTAAGCAAGACCAATTTCTTAGGATTAAAGTATGGGATCCCAAGCAAGTATTTCAGGAAGAATCCCTAACTCAAGCCCACTCCAACCCTGGGGAGTTTCAGAGAAAAGAGGATGTTTCTTTTTCCTGGAAACTTTATTACTTCTCTTGAAAGCTGAGATTCTACAGGATAGGAGGCATTGAGAATAGACGGTTTGCCTTCCCAGGGAACTCACTGGGGGTTGTTGGATTGTTGGGGGCTGTGTTGTTCATCCAGTTCTAAAATAGTTTCATTTAGAGAAAGGTCTTCTCAAACACACATCCCTCAGTCCTGCACTGGAAAATTGTCATACTTTTTTATTCCTTTAGCAATTCACTATGTTCGGAGCACACTATTTTTGTGTCCAATTTCTTGTCAGATCTCCCACCCCATAAAGAAAGCTGAACAGATATTATTATCCCCATTCTACAGAGGAGGAAGCTAAGACTCAAAAAAATGAAGGGACTCCCGCAAGGTCACATGACAAATACATAGGTCTTCTGATTCCTAATCCAGAGCTTTATGGGTGCATGCTAGCTACATGAATCTTGTGTCCTAGTAAGTAGCAAGTAAAGGCCATGGATTTGGTGCTACCAGTTCTGTGTCCTTGGGGACCATCCTTGTCCTCGTTACATAGCAGGTGTAATAATAGCCTGCTTCATCTCACTCACAGAATTATGAAGGACAAAGGACAGGATCTGGTAAAAACCCTTGGTAAGGTGCCATCTACGTGTTCGCTACTCCCCCTCGCCCCCTCCCCAGCCCCTGCAACCTTGGGAGGTTCTCTGTCCTTCAACTTGGACTTTACTTTTAAAAACCAAAAAATAGGGGCACCTGGGTGGCTCAGTTGGTTGAGCGACTGCCTTCGGCTCAGGTCGTGATCCTGGAAACCCGGGATCGAGTCCCACATCAGGCTCCCTGCTCAGCGGGAAGCCTGCTTCTCCATCTCTCACTCCCCCTGCTTGTGTTCCCTCTCTGGCTGTGTTTCTCTCTGTCAAATAAATAAAATCTTTAAAAGAAACCCAAAAAACAAAAAATATTTGTTTCACACCGTCTGATGGTATGGTGCAAGTCTCTTGCAAAATTTGGCAGATGACCAGAGCAATCAGCCAGCCCAGCCATATTTTTGCATAACCTCAAACCGACGTTCTCTCTCCCTGTGTTGGAGAGTCAAGGATGTGCTGCCAAAGGCTTCCAAGTGTGCTCTACCCTGAACCCCAAGCAGTGGCCATAAGGACTGTGAGTCCAGCTGATGTGTTAAGGAGTGCATGGGGAAGGTGGGCCTTTGTGGAGTCATCACAGGCGGGGCTCTGTGTCTTCTCCTTAGCAGAATCAGAACTTGAATTTGGCAAGTTCGTCTGAGAGTGATTCATTCTATGCAACCAAGTTCTGTGGGGATGACTTTGTGACATCCAATGGTAGTGTCATCTCTTTTTATTTTTATTTTTCATAAGAATTCACCATTGGCTCTAGATTCTGTATGGGCACCTCCCTCAGGAGGGTACGCACAGATGATAAAAGTTGTTGATAAGACAAAATCAGAGTAAAGAAAGTTGGAATAATTTAGGGAATCTTTACACTTTTACAAAATGAAAAAGCCTTATTGTTTTTCAGAGTAAAGAAAGTTGGAATAATTTAGGGAATCCTTACACTTTTACAAAATGAAAAAGCCTTATTGTTTTTTGAAAGTATACACATTATACACATATATTATTTAAAAACCCCAAATCATTTAAAAAGCCCAGCAACACAGCAACGTATGCGGAAGAAAAAGAAAAACATCCATCCAGAAAAAAGCTATTGTTAATGTTTTGAGTATATGCCCCCAGACTTTTTCCTATGTATATAGTTACCAAAATAGACTTATGTGGTATATGTTTTGTAAGCTCTTTCATTTAGATATTGTTGGACATCTTTCTATGCCACCAAGTCCATATCCTCCTTTTAACCAGACATGTAATACAGAGTATTTTTTTCAGGCTGTGAGGTGGTCTTCTGAGTCCTCCTTCTCTCTTAAAGGTAGTCCTTATCTGTGCCTCTTCTCTTTCAGGGATTTCTGACGCTGGACAATTCTGAGATATACACTGACTGTTGTTCCTAGCTAATACCAATTGGCAGCCCAGAAAACACCACGGGCCAGATGCATTTTCTCAGGCAAATACTGTCCTGTCCAGAGCCTCAGGTTTCTCCGTGTACAAACCCAGAAGTTTGGGTAACAGTTTTCTGAGATTCTTTCAGCTCTAAAACACCACCTTAGCTTCTATTTCATTGATCCCTGTGTTTGCCTTGGCACAGGAAGACCCTGGCATGGATGGAGGGGAGTCCCAGCCGTGCACCTGCATGAGTTACTTAAAGGCCTTGAAGAAGAATGGCCAATGCCTGAAGCTGGCCTTGGGGAGGCCCAAGGGTGGCAGGCAGGGTTATGCCAGAGAAACAGCATTCCTGGTCTCCTTCCAGTATGGCTGTGGGTGATGTCCACAGGGAGGCATCAAACTCAGAGCATATCAGTGAACACAGCCTTTGGGGCCCTTCACTCCTTCCTGAGCATGAGTGTCTAAACTGCAGGATAATTATGATATTCATAAATACTAGAATTCATTTCCCATTTTAAAAGCTCTTTGGCCTGTATTTTCTCATGTAAGTTTCATTCTTGTCTTTTGATGGGGAAGTTGAGATTCGGAGAGTGTGATGATTTGCCTGAGACCAGTTGGATGATTATTTGCAGAATGAAGAGTCCACTCCACAGTCCACCAATGGGTTCCTCCTCCACCCTCATACTCTCCATGCTAGATACACAGTCATGTGACAGATGTGCACATATGTGCAAAATACCCACACAGACACACTCCTCTGTCCCTACCCCACTACTGCTAGGACCCAAGACAGCAAGCATTGCCCTGCCCTGGCCCCATCTATTCATTTAACACATATTTATCAGCATTATGCTAGGCACTAGTAATAAAGTGATGAGCCAGGAGACATGGCTCCTGATCTCAGAGTCGACCCAGAGTCATTGAGAGTCTAGAATGAGGCAGGGATAGGGTGTATGTGGGGGTGGGGCACTCAGTGTGATAAGAGCACCATTGGGCAGCACAGGGTAGCATGAGAGCACCCAAGCCCTCCTCAGAGGGATCAGGGAAAGCATCCTGGAGGATGAGACATGCATGTTGAGACCTAAGTGATGGGTCGGAGTTGGCAAGACCTCAGGTGGAGCTAAAGAGAGACAGCAGATGGGGTGAATATTCTGCACACAGAGAGGAGCATGGACGAACACCTGAGGTCAAGAGGAGCACAGTATTTTTGAACGACTGTGAGAAGAACAGTGTAGCTGGGCGTAATGCTCACGGGGGTGGTGGTGTCCACTGAGGCCACAGAGAAGGCAAGTCTCTGAGGATGACATCTGGTAAACCTTATTGGAATTTATGGAGCCGATGTTCATCTTATCGGTATTGGGGAGCCATTCAAGGGTATAGAGGGTGATACTGGTGAAAGGCTCCTATCAGATATTCCCTTTCCAATCCTACCGTAAGATACACTCTGTTATACTCTGGCTATAGGTTTTGCAAAAATACGGATGCTCAACTTCAGGATACATTCCTATTTAGGCTGCCACCTGTTTCACTGTTGTCGCCACTACCTGGGTCTCTGTGGCCTGTGCTAACGCGGTTCAGATGGCCAGAGCACCGTGATCAAGTGGCCATGGAGATGCCAGCCTGGGGGCCAAACAGCTTCTAAGTCTTCCCGGCCCCCAGCCTCGGCTTTAACCCAGGGCCTGGACTCCATCTGACAGGATATGGACTGACCAGCCAACATCCCTAAGGAATATAGGAATACAAATTTAAAGTATAACTAGAAGCACATGGACAAGGAAATTCTATCATTACAAGCAAAGGGAAGCAGCATTAATATTCAGTAAGTTATAGATGATAACAACTATCAGTGAAAATGATGCATTTATTTATTCAATAAATACTAAATAAATTTATTTATCAGTATTTAGACAATCAGAGAAGCCTTATAGGAACTTGTAAAAAGGGAAAGAAATGGTTAAATATATTATATTTTATAAAAAGTATATATGTATTTGCTTGTATATATGTGCAGGATACCTACAGAAAGATTTCCAAAGAAAATTAACACTAGTTCCTTCTGGGATGAGGAACAGGGAGGCTGAGGACAGGGATGGGAGGGAAGTTTTTTTACTATGTCCATTAGAATCTTTTATATTTGGAAATGCATGAAAGTGATACCTGATTTAAAAAAATAAAATTAAACTTAACCCATCCATTCAGCAGAACCCCATGATGCAGAGATAAAAAAGAGTGAGATTGAGGTATATATAATCACAAAAATGGGTAGTTCTCCGAGATCTTTTGTTATTTAAGACAGCCCATCTCAAAACATATGTATGTTGCAACTTTGTGGGGAAAAAGAAACTCATTCTATGTGTATGTTTTTTAGCATATACACAGAGAAAGTTCTCTGTGCTGTTCAATACAGTAGCCATTGGCCACATATGGCTATGTACATTTAAATTAACTAAAATGTAAAGTCCAGTTCCTCAGGAGCACTAGCCACATTCGGGTGCTGCCAGCCCTCATGGGGCTAGTGGTTGCCAAATTGGACAGTCCAGACAGAGCACATTTCCCTCAGAAAATTCAGCCATGCACAACTAGTCTGGTTGGATTCAGCTCTGACTCACACATGGGGCTGCAAGGGGCCCTAAACTTTCCGAATCTCCATATTGTTTGAATTTCTCCTCCCCTCCTCCTCCTCCTTGTCCTCCTCCTCGTCCTTGTCCTCCTCCTCCTCCTCCTTCTTTTTCTTCTTGTTACCATTACTTTTATAATTTTATGAGAAGACTGGAGGCTTGCAACTGTGGCAAGTGTTTATACCTAATTAAAATCACATCCTGTATTTTTTCATGACTCCTGCCAATTCCACTTGGGAGTCAAGGGAGAGCAGAGCACCGCCAGAGGGGCCATTCAGGTGCTGGTGGGGGTAATGGAGACCACCGCCACCAGAAATGGGAGCCAATGTACATCTGGGAGGGGGCCCCTCAGGCAGCGGCTGACCAAGGAGCCAGTCTTGCTTCCTTCTGGTCCTCTGCTTTTCAGTCAAACGGACAAGACCAGTTTGAGCGCCTGCCAGAGGGAAAAGCAGAGGCTGAAGTATTTTTAGTTCGTGGAGTTGTGGAATCTGGCAGAGATGAGGCGGGCACTAAACAGGGAGGCCCACCTCAAGGGACCCCGAGGTCTCCTCAGAGCTGGAGACTTCTCAGGGTGGGAGGACGCTGCTGGCGGGGGCGGGGGGGGGATGGCCATCCCACAGTGGAGTGGGAGCATACTGGGCCAAGCTCAAAATGGCACCTGGGGGTAAAACTGGCAAGACCAATGGATCTGATAACTACTCCATGGTTTCTTAAACACAAGGAATGACAAAGAGGAGGTAAAGAGAATCTTGGGAAAAAAAGAGATGGGATGGAGTAGAAGTGTGGCCAGAAGGTAGGTGGGAAGGGACACTGCAAAATTTTTAAACTCAAATAAAACTTGGATTTGAAATATTAAACATCGCTCTGGTTAACATCCACAAGACAGAGAAAAGTGGAATTTCCTAAGATTATAAATAGATGGAACAAACTGAAACTCTGGGTTATAACTGCTTGGGGCACTTCATTTTTCCTCCCCCTGGAGGAAGTTTATTCCTAGACTAGGGTCCAATTTTTTTTCCTACTGACAACAACAGAAACAACAAAAAGGACACAGAAGCTTTAAAGGTGGCTCAAGATTCTTCCTTTATCAAACTGGAATCTAAACTGGCACATTTGCGTCAATCACTCTTTTTTTGTCTGAAGAAGAATTAAAATGGTCATTTAATAAACCACTTGTCCTTATAAACCTAGTCCAGGTTCCCCCTTGTTCTCCTTGTTCTTCTTTGGAGAATGTTGATCCTGCCATATTGTTTTACACCCAGTGCCTTTGCTCTGATTCTTCCCTCTCTCTGGAATAGCTTCCTTCCAGGCAGAGCCCTCTCAGATTCCACTCATCTTAGAAGACCCAGCTCCTCTGAGTCAGAATTAATGTCATCCACCTCCTATTGTGATTTGTGTGAGAATCGGTTGAGAATGTGTTCATCTCCTGCGTGAGACGGTCAGATCCCACAGCCACAGACAGGGATGTGTGTTCATCCCTGTGTCCCAGCTAAGCCTGGGCTGGTTTACAGTAAGTGCTTCAAATGCTGATGTCCATCTCTTTCTCCCCTCACATAACCACCATCCTATTCCCTTCATTCACATCATTAGTATCTATTTCGCCAATGTGCTGTGGGGAAAACAGATTGTGGAAGGTTGAGTAATGTCACCCCAAGAAGTTCATGTCCTTATTCTGGAACCTGTGAATGTTGCCTTCTATGTCTAGAAGGAGTTTTGCAGATGTAGTCAAGCTAAGGATCTCAAGATGGGGAGATTACCTTGAATTATCTGATGTAACCACAGAAAGAGAAAGAGGCAGGAAATCAGAGAGATGTGCTGTGACGAGGGGCCACAAACCAAGAAGGTGAGCAGCCTCTAGAAGCCAAGAAAGGCAAGAAAACGGATTCTCCCTGAGAGCCTCCGGAAAAGAACCAGCCCTACAGACATGAACATACAGATAAACAGGGCATGGTCCCAGTCTTCACGGAGCAGCTTCTCTAGGGGAGGAGGCAACTTAGGCAACGAGGGCAAGTGGCCGTAGAAAGTGAGAAGTAAAGAAAGCCTGTACTTCTCCACCCCAATCACCTTCCCAAATATACTCTGTGGCCAAGCTCCCATCTTCAAATACAGCACTGAGAAATGAACACAGGCTCCATATTCGATTCAACCCACAAGGAGCGCAGGAGGGATCATGTTTTACAACCTGAGATTCTGTTCATACAGCCTAAGACTGAGCGAGATCAACTGTCAGACTACGGCTATGGAGCAAGGAACTAGGCAGATGGGAAATAGCATCCGGGCCAGCTAAACCCAGGCCTTCCGTGGTTCCATCAGTAATGAAAACAGGCTCATTTTCCAGATTTATAGCCCGTCTGAAATACAAAAGGAAACTAGAAGATGAGATGTCTGTCCCTATGATTACAGCCTTGTACCATAACTCTCCTCTCCTTACCCCTCCTGCCGGCCGCTTTTGATTTTGTATTTAGGTTACTTTTTCTGATTACTAAAGAAATGTAAAGGGCACCTGGGTGGCTCAGTGGGTTAGGCCTCTGCCTTCAGCTCAGGTCATGATCTCAGGGTCCTGGGATCGAGACAGGCATGGCTCTCTGCTCAGCAGGGAGCCTGCTTCCTCCTCTCTCTGCCTGCCTCTCGGCCTACTTGTGATCTCTCTCTCTCTGTCAAATAAATAAATAAAATCTTTAAGAAAAAAAGAAAGAAAGAAAGGAAAAGAAAAGAAATGTAAAGGGCGCCTGGGTGGCTCAGTGGGTTAGAGCCTCTGCCTTTGGCTTGGGTCCTGATCTCAGGGTCCTAGGATGGAGGCCCGCATGGGCTGTCTGCTCAGCAGAGAGCCTGCTTCCTCCTCTCTGCCTGTCTCTCTGCCTACTTGTGATCCGTCTCTCTCTGTCAAATAAATAAATAAAATCTTAAAAAAAAAAAAAAAGAAATGTAAAATTTAGAAAGTTTGCCACGGTCTCACCCCAGAAATATTTATCAGCAAATAGAAGTATGAAGACTTAGCATTTTTAGGCATTCAACCAAAGAAAATAAATAATTGGATGTATATTAAAGAACTTTTTTTCAAAAGAGGATGCCCCTAGAGGTATATGGGAACCTCAGAATAGTATTTGTTCTCAGCTGCCTTAACTTTCCATATCTGTAGCATTACTCAGGAACCGCATTCTGAGTAATGAGGCTGAAACAGGGAAAGATTTCCAATCACCAAGGAAATACTAGCCACACTATGGAAGGTTTACTAAATTCCAGGCTGTGCACTAGTCCATTTGGTCCTCATGATAACCCTGCACAGTAACATCATCATCCCCACTGTACAGATGAGGACACAGAAGCACAGACAGATCTGGTAGCTTGTCCATGGTCACAGAGCTAGCATGTGAGAGAGCTGAAATCTGAACGAAGGCAGTCATTAGCAAAAAAGCTACACGCTCAGAACCTTGTCACACTGCTTCTCAGAGAAGAAGTTAATTGATTTCACTAAACCGCACCCACGAAGGCAGGAAAGCAAACAAACAGAATTTACGAAGATTTTTCCATAAGGATTAAAACAAAAAGGCTTGATGAAAAGTTGAATGAATCAGGACAATCCCATCTCCACTATAATTTTAAAAGATTCCCGCCTTCCCCCCCAATTTAAGTAGTAAAAATACATGTTTACTGTTGAAGATTTGAGCAATATGTAAAATATAATGATGAAAATAAAAATCATGTGGTTTCACTCAGCTGCTTCTTTCTGTGGGCTAGGTCCACAAAAAAAGTTATCAGGATCACCTGGAGCTCATCTTTAAAAATGTGGATTCCGAGACCCCATCTCAGACCTAAGAAAGCAGAATCTCCAAGGAACTGACCTCAGAATATTGCTATGCAGTAGTACTTTATAGCTCATAGCCCCTACCCTCCAAGGCCTAAGCCCTCCCACCCTCACACCTTTCCTTTCCTTTCTGAAACCAAATTGTCATTAGGGGCAGTAGAGAAAAGGGAACTGAGGAAACCATGTCCCATTTGAAAGTCAGGCTTGGGGTGAAGAAAAAAAACAGATTACTCCATGAGTATATTTTCCTGACCTTCATCTATAGGCTCTGTGCCCAGGGTCCAAACAGCTTTAATGCACCTCCTAAGGGACCCCAAGTAGTATTTGTGTCCTCACAGTTCTTTTTTTTTTCTTTAAGATTTTGTTTATTTGAGACAGAGAGGGCAGTAGAGAGAGAGAGAGAGAGAGAGAGAGAGAGAGCGCAAGGAAGCATAAATGGGGGGCAGAGGGAGAGGCAGGCTGCCCAATGAGGGGCTCATTCCCAGGACCCTGGAATCATGGCCTGCGCCGAAGGCAGACACCTAACTGACTGAGCCACACAGGTGCCCTGTGTCCTCGGTTCTGAGCCCATTCAGAGTCCTGCATTTAGTTTTGCTTTTCCATAAAGCAAAATGGTTCCTCCCCATTAATATCAGGCTCTTGTTCTAGCTATTAGCCAAACAAAAGATTTTCCAAATATGGACCCAAAAAAGCATGTGCACTTTGAAGGCCACAGTACGCTTAAATAGCTAAAACATATTAAAAAAGAAAGCCAACAATTGACGCCAAATGCGTGAGTCCTTAAGGAACAGAAGAGCAAGACAAAAGCCAGAAAGAGGAACAAAAATATTCATTCTAGGGGACGGGCAAGAAGGGAGGTGTAGATTTATATGGAAGGGCTGACATCATTGTTTCCCAATAATACTCTGCATGCAGGAAACAGATGGGAAAGCAGTGGTGGAAGGGACTACTTATGGTAACAGGGCATGCTCTCTGTTTAGAAGCCTGCCATTTGGAACCTAAATGTTTTACTTTTGAAAACCTGGGGATGAGAGCTTCATTGCCAGAAATTTTATTAAAAGTCTAGCTAAATCCTGCTGAACTTATCACCTTGGCAATAATGCCTGGTAAAGTGGAGCTCTGCACCTCAGAGCCTGATTTACTGCCAGCTGACCTGTTTGGTTCCAGATGACACAGAGCTGTGCAATGGGAACCTAATATCGGACAGACAGGCTTTAAGTCCTTGTTCCTCTACCTCCTGGCTGCGTGACCTTAGGCAAGTCACCTAACCTGAGTTGGTCTTCATAGAAAAAATAGGAGACAAAACAGAACTTTCCACACCACAGAGAGAGGTCGCGGTTGCCCTGCGGTGCCATATTGCTAGACTGAATCAAGACACATAATTAGAATGGTCACTTAACATCATTCAAAAAAAGGTTTCTCTTTTAACAGACTCCCTCCTTGTCCTGCCCTTAGGCAGGGGACAGACAACAGCCAAACCTGCTGCGGCTCTTGGTTCCACCAGCTACTCTGTCTTCCCTGGAGGGTAACTTCACTCTCCCGCCACTGAAGACAGCCCCCACCCCCAAGCCTGGCCGCTAGAAGTCACTCTCAACTCCTTTTCCCAGAATTTCAGCGTCTTCTCCATCAGGATGCAAGAAGGTGTGACCAACTACAAGTATCAGGCAAGACCATGTTGTTTCCTGTCTCTGGACACCAAGCATCCCATCTCCCCCCATCTCTGTCATTCCTCATGGTCAGATGATATTTATCACAGAGCCCTCATTTCATTCTTGGTACTTCTTTTAGCTATCTTCCCCTCCCACGACCCCACCCGGCTGAGAGCAACTTGGGAGCATCTGTGTAAATCCAAGAGTGTCTTGCACATTAGAATCCCGTTAAATGCTTGTTACATTGAAATGAAAAACCCCACACAAGATGGTTTCTGAATAAGAACACGAAAAGAGCCAGGGAAAGAAATATGCATGATTGCACAAATTAGCTCAGTTGCCTGTCACGAAAGCTATAGATTTATTTATAGTTTGCCAGAATCCAACTTCATATGTCAAATTGTTTTCTGGTGTCTGTAACAGTAAAAGCTGGGGTATGTTGCTTTGGGAGAGGGGGGTGACATTCATCCCTCTCTCTCTGGGGGAGGTGAGGAGGGGGCCTCCAAAGGCATCCTGGGGCAGCATCAGGCCATGGGCGTGGTACTAGGGCCTGGTATGCATCAGCCAAGCTTGAACTAGAACAAAGAGTGCCTGAGACTCTATCCCAGAAACTCAGTTGGTTCTGGGGCCCCGCCAAGAATGTGGTTCATACCAAGGAGTGACTGGTGAGGCACTAGGAAAAGGCAATGTTTCTGGGGCGTCCTGTGCAAAGTCTGGGTCAGTTTCTATCTTGGAGTATCTAGAAACCCCCAGGGGGAACCTTAAACAGTCTTGGATTCCTGACGCTCCAGCAGCCCAGCAGCAGTGTGTCCTGGGCTTCCTAGAAGAGCTCGAACACTGACTTCCTGAGGAGGAAATAGGGTCAATCAATCAAGTACTGTGTGTTGGCCATGGGGCTCACCCGGAGAGACGCCGTGCATGACCAAATCTGCCTGAGCTGCGGACCGCCACCTGCCTTCAGCAGAGCTCATCCCCGACCTGCCCATTAGAAAACTGATTAATAAGGGGGATGAAGATCAAATTGGGTGTCTCGGACTCTAATGCAATGGGTGTTCCAAGAGGAAAGAGGATTGTGTGGCTGCCGTGGGCAGGAAGGGGCCTGGGAGGAAAAGGTGGGGTCTGATTGGTCTTGAAAGTCAGCAGGTTTAGAATAGATGTCTGTGAAAAGCGCCTCGAAGAGGGGAAAGTGCCGTGCAAATGTCCATTGTTATTATTATGAATGATCTAATGGCTGGGGGAGGAACAAAGCAAAGAGAGGAAAAAGCTATTTTGTTTGCAGAGTTGTGGGTTGTTTGTTTTGATGAAACTCATGTAAATGCTCACCTGTAAACTGTGCTACTCTAGGTGGTTATGTCTGTGCCTAGGGCCGTGGGCCTGGGATCTGGATTTAAATCCTGCCTTTCCTATCTCTATGATCTTTGTAAGATATTCAATCTCTTTCATCAAGTTTCCTCCTCTATAAAATGGGGTTATAAAATGCCTGATTCTCATGGATGTCAAAAATATTGCTTGGTATGTATAAAGTGACCGGCACATAGGAAGCAATCAATGCAGACACTAACTCTAACTTCTAATAAAAACAGTGAGCAAGTCTGAGTTGGGGCTCAGACTTCATTTCTGGGTCCCTTCTCTCCAAGACTTTTGTTTTCTCCTTCTTCGCTTAACTATCCAGCAGCATCACGTTCTCATCTTTCTCCATTAAAAGTTGCTCTTAGAAAAAAATCCAATACTGGTGTCTGCTCTTCTCTGAATTGCAGTCAGCATCTTTCCTCTGGGTGCTCTTTATTCTAAACCTTACCTAAAACTGCATCCTAAGGGGAGGGGTAGAGGGATGGGCTCTAGACTCCTGAAGCTTTAGCAGACTGTGGCCACACCTCAATGAAGACTTGAGGCCAGCCCTTTAAGGGAGGAGCATCAAGACCAATTACACTCAAGCGTGGCATTTGTACTGGGGCATAGAAATAGCTCAGAAAATTGGGTGGTACATGCATCCATAAGCAAAAAGAAAAGTCATTTGAAGGGTGGGGGAAGTGGGAAAAAGCTACATTGGCTTAAATTCAAGACAAGTCATGAGTGAAAAACAAAACAATAAGAAAACAAGTAGCTCCATATTCCTGGGCCTCAAGACCAGTGTGAGGGCACCAAGAGAGCGGACAGTGGAGTTCTGAAACCCCGGCTAGCTCACCCTGATCAGTCTCTTCTGGAGAAAATGAGCACCAGGTCTCCCAATTAGAAGGGTCTGTCACTACTTTGTTCCAAAAATATTTAGCTACAATATCTAATGGAAAAAGAAGGGGAGCGCAATTCTTATCCTCAGATTAAGTTCTGGATTTTTCAGCCCACCTGCTTCTCCTACCCACAGCCATACACGCCGCCACAAAATCCCAGGAAACTCTCCAGTGAGGTGATTCCCAGGAACAAACAGTCCCCAGCCAGTGTTTCAGGACAGCCTAGGTCAGTCAGCTTCTGGAATTCAGAATGCGATCCCCCCTCCTCCCCACTCCCACAGAAGAGTTTTCCAGCTAGCCTACAGATGCCTGATGGAGTGGGGGTGGGAGGGGGAAAGGGTGGAGCAAAATCTATAGCTACAATGGCCCGGGGAGTTTACCCCCATTTACAGCATCAGCTATGGAAAAATGTGTTCCCGCTTTCATCATGTTTCCCTCTGGCCCAGCATAAGGCCAGGCCTCCAGCTCCCTCCTACCCCACAGCAGATGGTTCATTTGGCTCCAGGGCATGTCTGGGTGACAGGAGAGTGGGCTTCCTCAGCAGGGCCGACACCCGAGCCTCCTGAGGCTGGAAGGCATCTGCGTGGCCGTCAGTGGGGGTGGGTCGGGGAAGTGGAAGGGTGAGGCCGTGCCTGTGGTCCAGGGGCTGCTGGCACAGGCCTGGAGAGCGGCGGGAGGGAGAGCTGTGGGTAGATGAAGTAACTGTTTCTATTTTCTGTGAGGGCTGTTAGCCATGTCCAGAGGATAGAGAATGAGTGACAGTCGGATTTTGTGTTATCAGTCATTTTGCTTCAGGCTTAAAGCCTTAATTCTCCTCCTTGGGTTCTTCCTGTCCAATTCTGGGACCCAGATATGGCGATGCCCCTCGAAACTCAAGCCTGTGAAGTTCTTGTTCTGTCCCCACACACTCTATCTCCAGGACCTGGTTTCTCTTCCGGTTCCCTTTGGTTTCAGGAGCGGCTCTATCTTTCTCAGAGCTTTCTGAGGGCCCTTTCGACTCAGGTTGCTGTTTTGCTCTTCCACACTATGCACTGATGGTCTGCTCCCCGGTGGCTCTGGGAAACCCTTGCAGGAAACGGCCTCTTCATTCAGTGGGGCAATCAATCTGCTTCCCATCCCTCTTCATGAACGATAAACCCATCCGAAAATATCATTTACCCATCTCACTGGAGCCCTCACGCATGCAGTCTGGATGGTATGTGGTTATACTAGGGCAAGTCCAGGATTTTATGATAATAACAGCTACATTCACAGCTTGCCATATGCATGTCCTCTGCCAAGTGCTTTGCCTGCATGAACTCACTTATCTACAAATCTGTCCTCTTATCATCATTTCACAAATGAGGAAACTGAGGCCCAGGGGGGTAAGTACCTTACACCAGGGTTGGGAACAGACAAAGCTGGAATTAGGGAAGGTTTTCAGAAGGAGCTGAGACCTAAAGAATGAAGAATAAGTAGGGAGGGTGTGATAAGGATGCGCCCAGTGAGATGCTGGGGAGGAAAAAACTAAGCCAAAGAGCTACCTGGCATGGTTCTCCAGGCAGTGTTAAATCCTGCCTCAAACAGAAAGACTTTGGTCCCATTTATGTTTGGGTATCTTCTCTATTTGATTGTAGATAGAAGCTTTTACATCTCCTCCAGTTATGACAGCTAATTTCAAAGTTTCATTGAGCCATTGGTTTCTGAAAGTTTGTTCACATCCCTTAGACTATAAATTTCTTGAATCTAGGGTGCAATGTTTCTTTCTCTCCCACAGTATCTCCACCATGCCTCAGTCTCTATTTGTTAAAAAAACTAGTAAACAAACTGAGAGAATTATTTAGCCTCAGAAATTATGTGTGTGTATAAATTTTTCTTCCTTTTCAATCTGATAAGAACTAGAAAAAATCCTCACTCATAAAAAGGCTCACAGTTCTTATCAAACATTCAGAGGGTGCATTCTGAATAGCCAAGATTCCTTATCCAGGCAGAAGCTGGCCTGTAAAACCCTACACGGCAAGCAGTGGTTCCCAACTCTGCTTGCACGTCAGAATCATCTAGGAAGCTTTTAAAACATACCCATGCCTGCCTGAGCAACACATTCTGATTCAGTTGTTCTGAGATGGGACCTAGGCAACACCTTGCATCACCTTTTTTTTTTTTTTTTTTTTACGCTCCTCAGTTGATTCTAATAGGCTGCCATCATGGCAAACCACTGGGTCTGACAATAGCACTTTTTCCCAGGGATCAAATAAAACGACAGATTTGCCAGGAAGGGTGAGAAAGTCCTCAGCCTTCACAGTGGAGACAGCTGATGCCAATGGAGGTACAAGATAGCTTTTCTGACAATGTGGTACCTTGTCTCCTGGCCCCAGCATTTCCAAGCCTTGTGGGAAGAGCTGGGCACTGTGCTGCAAGTGGAGACTGGAATGCTGGTGGATGCACTCTGGCCTCACGAGGCTTCCCCTGCAGCCTTCCAACCACGGGTGACAAAATTATGGGGCTTTCATTACCTAGCTGCAAGCAATGGCCTCTGCATTCAGTGGTCAAGAAGAAGACCTCCCAAAATGTACTATTTTCAGCATGCCAGTGAGGGAGGGATGCTCTTTTCCCTCTACTCTAGCCAGGAAGATGACGTTATCTGGTTCCCAGGAGAGAGCTGAGGGTTGGGGGGGCAGTCATTGTGCCGGCCAAGTTGGCCACGAGCAGCTCTGTGCCATTCTTGAGTGTTCTCACCAGGCAGGAGGAAGGTCAAGAAGCAAAAGGGGGAAAAGTGACCCTTCACATCAGGCCTGCGTGCAGCGGGGATGATCAACAGAAAGGTCTGAACCGGCCATCTGTGTGGATGTCCACAGAAACAATACACTGTGTGTGTGTGTGTGTGTGTGTGTGTGTGTGTGTGTGTGTGTGTGTGTTTCTATGAGAAAGGGCTTCTGGTTTTCATCAGCTTACTACAGATTAAGGATGACACTGGCCCTGAGCCGGTTCTGCTCTGAGTTGGACACCTATCTGTCACCCACACACTGTGCCCAGGCTTATCCAGCTGAAGGTAGCCGGGCTGGCCAGAGCAAATGAACGAAGTGGACGGCATCCTCCACGCTTGGCCTCAGGGTGTAGCTTCCCCATTTTCAGATGGCCTGAGCACAGTGAACTGTCACCAGCTTTGTGTTCCACCCCAGCTTCCCCTCCCTGGCCAAGCACAAGGGCTCTCTTGGATTCCCTACATCTCTGTCCTTCTCTTCTGCCCTTGTGCTTCTAGACCTGGATCCGTTCTTCTCTGTCTCTATGCAGGATCATTACCTTACCCTTGACGCCAGACGTCAGTAATCAGCATGTCTGTCTTGTGAGGCCCTCCCCAGCCTTCTGGTTTCTTTACCATGCTGACCTGTCACCCTCAGGATTCTGGGTGAAACTTCCAGGGTGGTGGACAGAGAGCCAGTGCTCAGGTCAGCTTTTCCTCCCTGGGAGCAGGGTCCACGCCTTGTCTACTAACCAATACATGTTTCAGAAAGTCTGTGAGGAAAACACACTGTTTGAGGAAAAAAAATCAGCATTTTGCTTACTGATGCTACACTGCAGGAAAAATAAGAGACAACGACATAACTTGTTTTAAATGTGGTGAAAAAAGAGGTGCCTGGGTGGCTCGGTGCTTAAGCCTCTGCCTTTGGCTCAGGCCATGATCCTGGAGTCCCGGGATCGAGCCCCGCATTGGGCTCCCTGCTCGGTAGGAAGCCTGCTTCTCCCTCTCTCGCTCCTGCTGCTTGTGTTCCCTCTCTGGCTGTGTTTCTCTCTGTCAAATAAATAAAATCTTTACATAAATAAATAAATAAATAAATAAGGCAAAAAAGGAAATCCTAATCACTTTCATTTGTATAAACTGTTTATGAGGCACACCTAATTCTCATGTGGCACAAGAATGGTGTCTAGATCATTAGGTGGGTCAGTTTCCTTTTGTTTCAAAGCTAAACTGTATTCAGGTATGTCAGACTTGAGTTTGCTGATCTTATGACAGGGCTGTCTGCTTTCAATTTAGGAAAAAAACTCATTAGAGGATGTTGGCCTAGATGAGAAAAAGCTAGGGAAGGGAGAGGAGGCTGGTGGGCCAAGTCCCTCTGCACCCTCCATGATTTACTGTATGACTTAGGTAGGTCAATTTACCTATCTGGGCTTCGTTGCCTCCCCCACCCCCACCCCCCAAGGCTGGGAACACTGGGTACTGGTTTTCAATTTTTTTTTTTAAGCAGTAGCCCCTTTCCTTCCCCCCCCCCAAATGAAACCTGTGTGGAAGCCCAAAATATAAAGTAGGTGAAAGAAGAGTTGCCAAAGGCTGCCTTTGGGGTGTCTTCACAGCATGCTGGGATTCCTGGCTCATCCTTATGATTTATGACATTGTAAGAATGGGGCGGGACCAGCAAGCACCCAAGTGCAACTCTCATGCTAGAAGGGGGGCCCAGTATAACACCCACATGGTGGGCGGGGCATCCCAGGAGCATTTGTAGTGAACCTGGACTTAAACTTGAAGTTCCTCACAGGAACATTTCTGGGAGGGAAACATTTCCTTCCGAACCTCCTAGGGTGGTGGTTAAGATGCACCCTTGGAGTTCTACTACATTCAGAAAAGTTCAGTCCAATTTTATTTCAAATTGTCCTCCCCCAGATTATTGGAGAGGATGAAATGAGTTAACTGTTACACCTTGGTTTCAAAAGAGGTAGTTTTGAAACCTGTGGTCCCCCAAGCTCTAAGATACTAAGCCGTTTGTCCTAATAACACAGCACACGGTGAAGTCTAGAATGCCACAGGACCATCACACCACTGCAAATTCCTAGGTGGTACCCGGTCTTTAAAAAAAAAAAAAAAAAGGAACTGAAACAAAACCATTGCCCTGTTTTTGAGATGCACATTTGATCTGAGTTAATCAAATCACGTTTGAGATGATTTTCCTGGAGGCAGAATTATTCTGCACAGTTGAACAGCCCTCCAGTTTCCTCCTTTGTTATAGCTATCTGTGTATAAATACAAGGCCTATACAGTGTGCTATTTTCTCTCTCACTTAAGTTTCCGAACACAAGGCCTTTTTGTCACGGTGTGCACAAGACCAGTCAACCTTACAAAAGGAGTCATTTTCTGCTCAATTTCCCCAACTTTCCTATGATTAAAAACTTCTAACTTCAATTGCTGTCATTGCATTCTAGACTGTTTTCTCTCCCTCTCCCCCAACAAATGTTTGAATTGTCTCTACTCTGCAGGATTCCCCCCCACCCTTTCTTTTAATCCAGTCGGACCTTGAAAACGGAGACGCTGGCTCTCCTTTTCTTTTATATGCCCTAAACTATTTTAAAATCCAGGCCCTCTGACCTTCTTACAACACTCTTCTTGTCTGACCCACCATATGCTAATCTGAAAGCCAAAGGAGGTAAAGGGTCTGGGGGGTTGGGAAGGGGAGGGAGGGAGGTACTATATTATCTGGCATCAGTTCAGAAATTCAGAAAATGTTTGTGCAACCACTCCCCCAGCCAGGATCCACCGCATCCCCTGCCTTCCAGCACATTAATAAAAAAAGATGTGAGCAGATGAAATTGGAGAGCCCGGGAAGGACACGCAAGGCGGTCGTAATTATGTACCCGAAGAAGCCCACTGATCACCATCCCACAGGTTCAGCCCGCATCCCTCCCCTCTGACATCCAAATTTTGCCATCAGGACCGCTGGAACCCCCATCCCCAGCCCGCTGAGGTAGCCGGTTAAACTTGAAGCAGCACCGCCCATTAACGACTGGTGTGCGACCAACGGAAGGACCGCCACAACCTCTGCACGTCGGGGTGGCCGCGCTGTGCACCTTAGGATCATACGTGTTCTTTCAAAAGAAAAAAAAAGTACACTGCGCCCGCAGGCCTAGACAACATTCACTTGGGAACTGAATCCAACACACCCCAGCCAGAGTCCATCTCGCCCTCAAACAAAAAGAAAGGCACTTTACCATCCTGTCCTGAGCTTTCCAGGTACTCGGTCAGGTCACAGCCAAAGGCACTGGCGGCTCCCTTTCGTTTCAGCTTCTGCTTGGCACCCTTGTTCTTCATGAGTTAGTCCCAAAGAGGTTGCCCCTCCGTCTCCCCCTCCCCTGTGCTTGGCGCCGCGCCTGGGCCGGTCTCCGGGGTCAGATCACTGGCTGCGGCGCGGCGCTGGGGGGCCGCATGGGCGCGCGGAGGAAGTGCGGCCCGGGGCAGCGCGCATGGAGCCCGCGGGGCGCTGAGCCCGACGCGGCCGCGGAGCCTGCAGTCCCCGGCGCGCTCCTCCAGGGCCGCGGGGCCGGACGCCGGGCGGAGCTGGCTGCCCGGGCCGGCGGGCGGGAGTGTCACTTCCTCACTCGGAGTCCCGGGGACTTTCACCGGCTCCTGCGGTGTCTTCGCGTGTTTTCCTCCGCCTCGGAGGGAGGGCGAGCTCTCCTTTCGGCCTCTGCAGATGCCCAGGGGAGGACGAGCGCGCGGGAAGCGGGCAGCGGCCGGGGGGCGAGCAGACAGCCCGGGGGCTGCGTGGCTCCTCTGCCCTGCGCCCGCGGTCTTGCCTTCAGACGGCTTTGGGAACGCGAAAAACAAGCATCCTGTCTCTCTCGCCCGCCCTCACGCCTTCCTTTTTTTCCTGTCTTACAAATCCTAGGATCATCCAGCTCAGGAAATGCTGGAAGGAAGTTAGCTAGGGAGGGGGGCGGAGGGTGGAAATTTTTGGCAGCTCGGCGCTGCGTGAGTACGGGCGGGAGGAAGTAGGTGGGTGGGTTGAGGAGTGCGGGGTGGCGGGCGGGGGGAGGACGCGCTCTGCGGAGAGCTGGTCGGCGGCTCCGGAGATAACTGGGCAGCGCGGGAGGAAACCGCCGCGCTCCCAGGAGGACCCGCAGCCCCAGTCGCCCGCTTCCTGCCCCAGCACGGCTCCCGGAGGAGGGCAGGAGGAGGCGCGCTGGCCTTCTGGACGGAGGGTGCTAGGTGGAACTGAAAAGAGTCCTGCCTTGTTTTTATCCTCGTTGTCACCATCCCTTTGACACTTTCTATTTTGGTGCTTGCCTTCTCCTACACAAACACTTGAAGTAGTGACAGAGACAAAGACAGGGATTCCAGCGGAGAAACCTGGCGGCGAGCGAGCGGTTTTCGGCTAGCCACTCCCATCCTCCTCTCCAGCGCCCAGGTACCCCGAACCCGGTTAGCTCCCCTCCTACGCTGAGGGAAGACTGGAGGCTCCCGCCTTGTAACCACTGCCCAGGAAATCAGATTTCTGGTCACAGATTTACACACACACGCACACACACACACACACACACTATTGCAAGTGTGCCAAGTGGAAGTGATTTTGCGGGGTATCCAGGATTTAAGGTGACTGATATTTGATCATAATGTAGAGAAAGGAGTCTCCCAGGCTGTTTCATAATTTGTCTCAAGTTTTCAGGAGAACGTGATTTTTTCTTCTCCAGTTAGATCTGAAATTCCTTGACTTCTGTGTACTCAGCACACAGTAAGCACTCAAATTCTTGTGATTTAACCATTTGAAGATTAAACTTCCTGTATAAATTCAAATCCATATATAGACTTGAAGGGTAGGGACATTCATACAGCTCAGACTGCTGACGGAAACTTTAAGTGTAGTATTTTAGTTACTGTCGCTTAATTCCCTAAGTATTATAGCGACAGTGAACTTTGACCCTTAACCTTCTGTCTTTGCCAGAGGTCACAAGTGATAGTCTGCCTTCTGAATCTGGCCCACAGATGTGTTTGGTTTGGCACACACAATGCTTTAAAAATTTTTAAAGTTAAATGCCAACTTAAAGGGTTAAGAGATTTCACCTAAGAGAACTGAGTTTCTAACTTCTCTTGCAAAAATGGCAGATCTGGTAACACAGAAGTGCAGTCCCCCATGGTTGGACTGCTGATGTCCAACCATGACAGCCCCCTTTCAGGTTTGCAGCTCCCACCGCCTGTCTTCTCCCTCTTTGCACCTGCCTGGCTTCTAAAGCCACTGGAGTTCCCAACCCATGCTCTGTGTATGGGTGCTCCTTGCTTCCATTTTCCATCCATTCCTTAGTGACACTAGCATTGCCACAGTCATCTTGGCTAGACATCTTCAAGTAACCACTGACTCATTTCTTTCCTCCCACGCCCACCTCCAGGCTAGTTCTGCCTGGACTGATGAGTCCTTCAAAATGCCTCTCCTCTGGGTTTCTTCTTTTCCATGACCATTTCAGTAAGGATTGTTCTCTCCTCAGCTATTAGAAGAACTCCTAGTGGGATTTGCTGAGTCCAGTCTCTGCCCACTTCATCCATCCTATATACTAAAGGCTTGACAAACCTTCCTGAAGTATTGTTGTTATATGGCTGCTTTGTTCAAAAGCAGTTAATGACTCCCTGCTTTCTAGTGCCAGAACAGCAATTTCTAAGCATTAGAGAATCTCTGCTAGGGTATTCAGTGTGATGGCTTGCTCCTCTATTTATAGAGAAGCATTTCCATATGAGGTGATAATTATTACTATTAGCATTTGTTTGGGAGTTTCCTTTAGTGAGCACTTTCATATTTGTTCATTTCATTTACCCTGCAGTGGACTTCATCACTTTGGCAGCAAAAGAGAGAGGCTGAGAGGCTGAGGGGGTTCTTTTTTCCTGGGTCCAGGCCCCCAGAAGACAAAATATGGATAAATTGTCAAGTTCTTGAATTATCTCTTTTAAGGCTTTGAAAATGGTCTTTTAACTTTTCATTTTGAAGTAATTACAGCTTATAAAAAATTTGCAAATAATAGTCAAAGAATTCCCATTTACCTTTTTCTCTGCTTTCCCAAATATTAATATCTGCTATAATCAGAGCACAAGTATCAAAATTAGGAAATTTGTACTGATATCATAATATTAACTAACCAACAGCCCTTATTCAAATATCAATTAATTTTTAATTACATGTAATTTTTGTTAAATATAATCCTTCTCACTCTAAAGTCCACCGGTAGTTTATAAATAATTCTCATACACTTCACAGTATAACATTAGCGTAGCGTTGTATCAGATCCCCTTAATCACCAACAGACACAGAAGTGTAGGTTGTCACATAACAGAGCTGCCTAGGTGAACCAGGGAAGATGGTGACCCTGACACAGATTCTTCTGTGCTTTCCTGAGGATTCCCCAAAGGGACACCACAATCCTAGATGTTTTATCCTGGAACAGCCTGAGACTTTTTGGTCCCTGTTTCATGATAAGTCATTTTAAGTTAGGTTCAAGGTGTTTAGCAGTCAGGGTTGAGGTAATACTGAGCACTGGGCAAGGTGTCCATTATGTCTGGGCTGATCAAACAAACCTTTGACATATGTTCATGGTGGTACTTTGTCTTTATTTGGTAACTTCCAATTAGCTACACTTAGGGTCAGAAGAACTCACAATTTATCAAGTCAGTTAATGAAGCCACATAGTAACAGCAAGGCTCAGGAAGCTGGAAAACTTTCCCCCTCCTCATTTGTCCCCGTCCCTTCCATTGCTGAGTATGCCCTGTTGTAGAAAGATGCCAAACTTGAAACTAGCCCTTATTCTGGACACACTATTTTTCTTTCCCTTTCCTTCCTCTGCTTATCTCTTCCTCTTCTCATTTTTCTTTCTCCTTACTTACCGAAGATGTGTACCTTTTTCTGGGTCTGCTGAAGAAAATCAGTTTCGGGTTTCAAAGAGTTTATCCATTGGGGTGGGGATTTCCTAGAAAGTAAGATTATATGGAGATTGCATAGGAATGTTAATAAGAAGACAAATTAAGGTGTTTGGTGGTAATATAAAGATCCCTTCAGCAGATTATCATGGGACAAAAAGCACTTCGCTCACATGGAGCTCCTACCATAGAGTTTTGTTGTTGCCTATGATTTATCTTATCTGCAACTAAGACTGATGCCTATCAAAGTGTGCCATCTGCTTCACTCATGACTCATGATCACTCATGAAGGTTGTAATTTTCTCTGCCATAAATAAATTAGATACAGAAGACAGAGTGGGTATTGGGAGATTTTAGTGTCACATGTTAGGTAGCCTTATTCTCTCACTTGGCCATAACTAGAATTGGCAATCAGCAATTTTATTTTATTTTTTAATGATTTACTTATTTGTTTTAGAGAGCATGTGATGAGCATAGGAGTTGGGGGAGGGGCACAGGGAGAGGGAGAGAAATCCTCAACAGAGTTCCTGCTGAGCCCAATGAAGACCCAGGGTTCAATCCCAGGACCTTAAGATCAAGACCTGAGCCGACATCAAGAGTTAATATTATGGTAACAACATAAATTTCGCAATTTTCCTCTTCTCTTTTCCTCTTCCCTGTTCCGAGCTTTAAAATGCCAAAATGCCGGTGGCTGGATGTTAGGAACTGATTTGTGCCTCCCCTACCAGATTCATATATTAAAGCCCTAACCTCCAGTGCTTCAGAATCTGACTGTATTTGGAGATACGACCTTTAAGGAGGTGATTAAGTTAAAATAAGGCTTTTAGAGTAGGTCCTAATGCAATCTGACTAGTGTCCTTGTGAGAAGGGGAGATGAAGATGCAGAGAGACACCGGGGGTGTGAATCACAGAGAAAAGACCATGTAAGGACACCATGGAAGAGGGATATCTACAAGGCACAGAGAGAAGTCTCAGAAGAAACCAAACCTGGGACACCTCAGTCTTGGATTTCCAGCCTCTAAAACTGTGAGAAAATTAATGTCTGTTGTTTCAGCCCCCCAGTCTATGGTATTAAGTTATGGCACCTCTAGCAGACTAATATATTGGGTGACGCTCTTCTGTGAGACAGGCCTTGTGCCCACGCTGAGGACTTCAGTGCCCAGAGGGTCTGAAGCTAGTAGAGGATGAGGATGGCCAGAGCAAAAGGTCTTCTAGAAAGTTATCTATCCCAAGTTCTATTATTGCATTTCACTGTGCCATGAGTTCCCAGATATGTGCTTGAATCAAACAGAACAGAGTGGAAGAGAGGCCCACCTCATGGGAGAGAAGGAACAGGAACCAGAATTAGTCTCTCAGTCCTAGAAGCAGGGGCAGCCTGCCAGCAATACATCCTGAACCATGCCAGCGAAGCTCCCATTGCTCCACCGCCTCTATGCCCAGGGAAGTCAATTTTACTTCTTCTTCTTCTTTTTTTTTTTTTTTTTAAGATTTTATTTATTTAACACAGAGAGAGATCACAAGCAGGCAGAGAGAGCGGAGGAAACAGGCTCCCCACTGAGCAGAGAGCCAGACGCGGACCTCGATCCCAGGACCCTGGAATCATGACTTGAGCCGAAGGCAGAGGCTTTAATACACTGAGCCACCCAGGCACCCCAATTTTACTTCTAAGTGGGCTTCCAAGAGCAATCCGTTGCAGTGAGAAGAAGAGAGGAGGTCCTTACACGGTCCTACTCCTAGCTCAAAAGTTGACGAGCAATGGGATGCCTGGGTGGCTCAGTTGGTTAAGCGACTGCCTTCGGCTCAGGTCATGATCCCGGAGACCTGGGATCAAGTCCCACATTGGGCTCCCTGCTCTGCGGGAAGCCTGCTTCTCCCTCTTTCACTCCCCCTGCTTGTGTTCCCTCTCTGGCTGTGTTTCTCTCTGTCAAATAAAATCTTAAAAAAAAAAAAAAAAGTTGACAAGCAGATGTAATTCTTATTACACATGATATTTTCTCTCTCTGAAGCATTGCCTATTTTAGTTCCCTTTCAGTTCCCAGAACTGCAAAGTTGCATTACATGGGCAGAGCAAAAAGCATGGGGAAAGCCTGCTTTGTGGCCATAGTTCCCCAGCTGAGAATGTGATTCAGTGGCCTCAACATCAACTAGGCATTTCAGGATAGAAAGGGCAGACAGCGAGGGAATAGTGAAAAAGATAAAGGTTCAATTATAAAAAATAAAGTCTTACTAACTTATTATAATTAAATTGCATTGATCAGTGGGGGGGAATGAGGTAACCGGGTGATGGGCATAAGAAGGGCATATGATGGGATGAGCACTGGATGTTAAATGCAACTGATGAACCATTGAACATTACCTCTGAAACTAACGATGTTGTTGATAAGTTGACAAATTGAATTTATTTATTAATTTTTAAATATTTATTTATTTATTTATTTGACAGAGAGACACAGCAAGAGAGGGAACACAAGCAGGGGGAGTGGGAGAGGGAGAAGCAGGCTTCTCTATGGAACAGGGAGCCTGATGCAGGCTTTGATTCCAGGACCCTGGGATTATGACCTGAGCCGAAGGCAGAAGCTAAATGACTGAGCCACCCAGGTGCCCTGGCTAAATGAATTTAAATAAAAACAATCGCATTGATCAATGCCCCTACCTACTAATGAAAAACCTCAGACCTTTATTTAAAAGAGTAAATGTAGGAGACGGTAGAGTTGAAGATGACCCCAAGTTTATAAAATCGGAGGCTGGTGGGGCACCTGGGTGGCCCAGTCAGTTGAGCATCTGACTCCTGGTTTCCACCCAAGTCGTAATCTCGGAGCTGTGAGATCAAGCCCAGCACTGGGCTCTGCACTCAGTGAGGAGTCTGCTCAGAATCCTCTCTCTCCCTCTGCCCCTCCCCCTGCTTGTGCATGCACTTTTTTTTCCTCTCTAAATAATTAAATAAAGTTTTTTAATGGGGACTCATGAAGGTAAAAATTGTTTTTTGTAGAAGATAAAAGTTCTGTATATGTCAAGGGCTCTATGTGAGTCGAAGAGAGAAACTATGTCAGGGCACCTGGCTGGCTCAGTTGGTGAAGCATCTGACTCTGGATTTCAGTTCAGGTCATGATCTCAGGGTCAAGGGATCACCCCCAGTCAGTTCTGCTGTGTGGAGGCTGCTTAAGATTCTTTCTCTCTCTCCCACCAGCTCTGCCCTTCCCCCACCCTGCATATGTGGTTGCATATACACTCTCGAAAGAAAGAGAGAGAAAGAAAGGAAGGAAGGAAAGAAAAGAAAATTAAAGAAAAGAAAAGAAAAGAGGGGCGCCTGGGTGGCTCAGTGGTTAAACCTCTGCCTTCAGCTCAGGACATGGTCCTGGAGTCCCGGGATGGAGCCTCACATTGGGCTCCCTGCTCTGCAGGAGCCTGCTTCTCCCTCTCTTGCTCTCGCTGCTTGTGTTCCCTCTCTGGCTGTTTCTGTCAAGTAAATAAAATCTTTAAAAATAAAAAAAAACAAGAAAGAAACAAAGAAAAACTATAGTAGATGAGTTGTTGCACAAAGGAAACTTTATTTGCAGGAAATAGGGATATGATGGGGAATAACTTCCAAAGCCATGGCTTCCCAGCAAGGGTGAATGGATTCCTTGTATTTAGGGTTAGGATGAATATCCAGATAGAGGAGCCTTGTCATCATACACAGAGGCGGGCCTAAGGTGATCTGTGTCCCTGAAGAAAGCATGCCTTTATATGAATTGTATGTTATATAAACAAGGCTTGTGCTCCTCCTCAGGCGGAGATTTTACTATTACAATGGCATAAAGGTGACCACCAGTTGCTGGATCCATCTGGGCAAGTGTGAGTCGGGGTTAAATTCATACTGGTCTGGGTAGTCTGGGCCAGTAGGAGCTCTTCGTCTGAGCAGGCTTTATTGCTTGAGGAGTAGTTTCCGTCACAGGATGTGATGCCCATTGGATCTTTTGCCTGGGTTGAAATGAGCTGGAAAGAAGAGTCTAAGAAAACATGTGGGCCAAAGTCAGTGAGTACAAGCAGGGAGGCAGTAAAAGTCAGGTCTTGGGGTCCAGCTGGTGACACTACTAGAACTTACAGGAGGAAATGCCCTTTGCATAAAATGCAGGACTGGGTAGGAGTGAAGAGGTTAGGCCTGGAAATTAGACTCTGCACACACTGAGATGATTTGAGAAAGAAGTCTTTTCCTACCAGTATTCTAGTTAGACTCTGATTTCTTTGCATTGAATGTTGTTCAGACACAAGAGATTTGGGACTCTTTTGTGTTTTTTTGTGCGTTTCGAAAACTGTAAGGACATTTCGACCCATGATGTAGAGTGTAGCGCTATGTGAGTCTTTAGTATTTCAGACACAATGAGCGACCAGGCAGCACAGGACTGCCTTGTCCCCCCCCATCAGGGGCACGGGACCCTGCCAGACAGCAGCGGGAAGCATCCTGCTTAGTCTCACGTGCAGAGACTTCACAAGGCTGGAGGGAGAGCCAAGTGCCGTGCGTTGAATCACGAGTAGACAGACATTTGAATCTGCCCAGGATTTGGCCTTAACCTCCAAGTCTGAATGTGGATCCCTTTGGCTGGGGGCCTCCGTCTGGTGGCCCCAGGGAAGGATATGAGAGGCTGTTCCCGTCAGCAGCAGCCCCCGCGGCCTGGCTGGGCCCGTCCTGAGGGTCTAAAAGGAGGTTCTGGAGTCCCTCTCAGCAGTTGGGTTTGGGATCACTTCTCCTACCCACACTCTGTGTCTTTGGAGTTTGAAAGCTAAACAGAGACTTGGGCGGGGGGAAAAAACTTGACTCCTCAGAGAATTCAGGAGTCCTCCAGGTAGGGGATGACTTGGCTATTTGACGGATTTCAATTATGTTGGTGTTTGTTTGTTTTGTTCTGTTGTCTCTCATTCTGCCTCGGCTTCCTAATTTTACTCTGTTCCGCGCCCCTCTGGGCGTGGTGCCTTCCCTCCCGCTAGGAGAAAGATGATAAAAGGAGCAAAGATTCAGTGGCGAGCTCCAGCAGTCGCCCACAAGGTCTCTGAATCCTGGAGCTGGTGATGTTCGGAGGTGGGTGGGGATCTGTCCCCGCCCCGTTCATTGTGTTCCACGGTTTCCGGTGCTTTGCCTGTAACCCTCTACCGATCTGCCAGGCGCCTTTTAACACAAAAGGGAGGAGATGGGGGGAGGGAGTGCTGAGGAAAAACATCCCTATAAATAGACCTCTTGAACAAAATTGTTTTCCCAATACAGGGCTGTTGTGAAGCCTTGATGCCCCTTCATCTACCTCCTTACTCTCCTCCCAGCCCATTCCAGCCGTCCTCCACATCCCTGATGTTGCTACTCCCTTCTCTCTGAGAGGGAGATGCTGTGGAGGTGCTTAGTGAGAGACTCAGGATTCCCCCACAGGCCCCTTACCAGCTCTGGGCACATGGTCTGTGGATTCAGGCTGACTCCATGCCTGCTTCTCCCACTTCTTTACCCCATGACCTTGGTTGGGCAAATCACATAACCACTCCAAGGCTCAGTTGCCTCATCTGTTAAGTGGAGGTGAGGATAGCTACCTGGTAGGGTTGTTGAGAGGATTAAATCAGGAAAGCGCCTGCCACTTAGCCTGGACCTAGGTCAGTGCTCATACATAAACAGTGATTATTTTTATCTTACTGAGCCATTCTTCCCTTTCCTTCATCATTATCCAATTTTTCGGGGTCTTTTCCTATTTCCTATTACAAGGATGTCCTGTCCCATGTAAAACACATTTGTAAGACTTTAAGTTTATTGTATTTTAATTATCTTTCCTAGTTCCAACATGATTTGAGAAAATTTACATTCGCTAGAAAAGTGGAAAAATTCTCAGAAATGGTAAAATTGTCTCTTGTCAAATAGTTTTTCTGACAGGGAAGGTCTATTGAGGTTTGTGGGCTCTTGGAGGAAGCAGTTCTGATTGTGGCTCACACTGTTAAATAACAAAAATTCAAACAAATAACTTTTAAAGATCCAACTGGCTTTATTAAATGACTCCTGAATCGGGCAGCATCCCCATCTAGCAAATAGAAAGGAGCCCCTTCAAGCTGCCAAAAAGGGAAGGTTTTTAAAGGTAGACAGAGAGCAAAGAAAAGGAAGTGATTAGCGAAGAAGCCATTGTTTTAGGCGGGGTTGCCCTCCTAAGGGGAATGGAAGGGGTCTATCAGTACATTTCCTAGTGCTGACCAGGAAATTCTCATGTTAACTGGTTAAAGGTTGCATTCCTAGGGGGTTGGAACTGCAGTTAGCATAGGTATTAAGTCTTGGTTTGCTGATCTGGGGCTTTAACATACGGAGTTCTTTTTTTTTTTTTTTTTAAGATTTTATTTATTCATTTGACAGAGAGAGAGAGAGCAAGCACAAGCAGAGAGAGAGAGGGAGAAGCAGGCTGTCTGATAAGCAGGGAGCCCAATGGGGGGCTCGATCCCAGGACCCCAGGATCATGACCTGAGCTGAAGACAGATGCCTAACCGACTGAGCCACCCAGGCGCCCCAACATATGGAGTTCTATTGTGGCCCTGTGGTTTTCTTTTTAATAATTCTTCCTTTTTGATCAGGCTCTCAGCCTATTTGAAATGTGATCAAAATTTAAGGCACTAATGCCACTCTTAGTTACTGCTCCAGAGTTCTCCCAGCTTTTGCTCTGTGTGTGTGTGTGTGTGTGCGCGCGCGCGCGCGTGCTCCTCACAGATAATGACATCTTTGCTTCACCTCTGTGATAGTCACAAGTTATGACTTCTAGCTCACCGTGTTTAAGTCCATCACCCTCTCCATTCCTCTTCTGATGTTCCCATCTTAGGGAGATCATTTGCTTGGATGTTAGCAGTGAACATGTATTTAGAGCTTTTGAGAGAATATAGTGCACCAGGGAGATCAGCATAATTACTAAAAGCAGGGTAATTCCCAATGTCTGGGGTACATTTTGAAACCATGGTCTCCAAGACCCAAACCAATCAAAATCAAAGAAATAAAAGAAAGACCTTCTTGGAGTCTACCTTTTAAGCCCATTGGCTTGCTCGGTGGTCTTATGTAATTGTGTTTGAATTTCCCCAGAAGTGTTCATGCTGGTGCAGCCAGTGGGGCTGGCCAGAGCACACACACCGCCCTGCTCAGCTAGAAGGCCATCAGGTGCTGTCCAATATCAAGAACAACATTGGCCAGAAAAATCTAAGGATCTTTGTCGGGCAGCTGTTGTCTTAGCAAGGGATTCTGCAATACCTTTAAGTGTGACAGAGAAGTTCCTGATTATATTCTCATTTACATTTACCCCTAACCAGAGAAATAGGCCCCTACCAAAGGAAGCAAATCCTGAGTCATGAATATGTCCCAGTAGGTCTTTTTTTTTTTTTTTTTTTTTTTTTTTTTTAACCAGACAGTGTGAATCTGGGGGAGTCGACCCATGAAATGTCTTAGTTTGCTTGTGAAAAGTGAGGGGCACAATGGAGGAATCATTTCCTGGCCTGGCCACCACCAGCAACCTGGCATTCAGAGGCCCAAGGGGAATGATGACCACCACTGACACAGACAAAACCAGGTCAGGGCACCTTCACTAATGGAGGCTTGTTAATGAACAGACTGAAGTTTTTGATGACAAATCCAGCAGTCTGAAATGCAAAGCTCACCCTGTTTATCAATAGCCTGGAAAATGCAGATGATGGCATTATCTTTCCAGGGCAGGGTCAGAGTTAAAGAAAGAAGGGGAAGGAAGGGTCTCATGTTTAGTTAGTCTGAAGTTGATTCAGCATCTTGGGTAAAAGCAGTCTACGCTGATGTCAGCTACTTCTCTTCCTTGTCAGTTTGATCAGGAGGTTTTCGACTCCTGTTGTACCAGCAGATGTCAGGTGGAGCCGGCTTTAGCTGTGAGGTGTATGGGCAAGGTGAAGTCCCTGGAGTTGGGCTGCCATGTGTTAGTGAAGAGGACCTAGCAGAGTCCCTTCCACGGAGATCCCAGGGCAGTCTTTGTTTGAGAGTTTCTAAATGCCAGTTCATGGTATAAACAGAAGGTTATCAGAAATCTATATTCTAGATTACTTGTCAGATTCCTTTCCATGAATCTCACTGACAAGACACATTTGCAAAAGCATCAGAGGAAAATAATAATTGTAAATGATAAGGGACTTAAAAGTGGCCATGGCTAAAGATTTGATAGGAGTCCATTATAATGAAATTGACAAGGAAATTTGATTATTTCTATGACATACCATACTTTAAGTTAATAGCATATTCAGAAATATCAGGTTTCTAAGAGTTTCACACAATTTCTAGAGCATTTAACAACACATGCCCACACACATATAGTCAAAGAAGGTTTAGCATCACTTATTTGGCAACATTTCGCATGTAATTTAACAAACTAAATAAGTCTATTTAGCTTCCTATCTCTCTTTTATGATGAAAACAAAATCTTGAAATGTTCCAGGGACCCTCTGGGTCTCCTCAGTTAGACTGTGATCAAAAGACTTTGATTTTTGGAAGTATGTCAAAAGTAGCAAAATATCTGAACATTTGATTAAATAGGATCACAGATCATTATGAAATAATACCTAATTATCCATTTAATCTAAGGGACAATAAAAGATTTTAAAGGCAAATGCAGAAGGTTATATATCTGTGAACAAAGTTTAACTCTTTTAATATTAAGACTTAATTTTCTTAAGTATTCAGAGACCTGATAAGCATAAGAAATTATTTTGGCCAAGCACAGAATCCTTGTTTTCTAAGCAGATAACTTTAACAGTAAAGAAAAATTATTGTTTACAATTTCTTATTAAGAGCAGACCAGTAGTCCAAAAAAATCTTTTTATCTTCTTACCAAAGAGTGAACAAAGTTTTAATTTTGCATCAGTGCACTTTTGATATTAAAACTCATGTACCTCACTAAATTTAGTTGAATCTTAGCCAGTACTGACCATACATAAAATTTCTTTCCAAAGATTGCTTTTTCATAAATCTTTTACAACTTTCTTTTAACATTCAGATTTTGTCTAAGTTTTCCCTCTTCAAACATCCAGCCTCGCTTTAGGACAAAATTACTTTCTTTTCCCTCAACACAAATGCATTTCCATTTCCCATACCTTCTTTTTTTTTTTTAAGATTTTATTTATTTATTTGACAGAGAGAGAGATCACAAGTAGGCAGAGAGGTAGGCAGAGAGGCAGGCAGAGAGGAGGAAGCAGGCTCCCTGCCGAGCAGAGAGCCCAATGCGGGCCTCCATCCCAGGTCCCTGAGATCATGACCTGAGCTGAAGGCAGAGGCTTTAACCCACTGAGCCACCCAGGTGCCCCCCCCCTTTTAAAGATTTTATTTATTTGACAGAGAGAAACACAGTTAGAGAGAAAACACATGCAACGGGAGTGAGAGAAGGAGAAGCAGGCTTCCCGGCAGGGAGGAAGCTGGATGTGGGACTCCATCCAGGGACTCCAGGATCATGACCTGAGCTGAAGGCAGATGCTCCTTGACTGAGCCACCCAGGTGCCCCTCTCATACCTTCTTTTACTGAAAACACACATCCTACTTTTCTTGCATACAGAGATATTTCTCTGATTATTTCTAATAGCTTTAACCACATATATTAATTAGAATTTTTAAAAATTTTTTAATTTTTTAAAACATTTTATTTACTTATTTGACACAGAGAGAGCTCACAAGTAGGCAGAGAGGCAGGCAAAGAGAGAGGAGGAAGCAGGCTTCTTGCTGAGCAGAGAGCCTGATGCGGACCTCAATCCCAGGACCGTGAGATCATGACCTGAGCTGAAGGCAGAGGCTTTAACCCACTGAGCCACCCAGGCGCCCTAATTAGAATTCTTAACCTTTAGAAACTAATTTCTAGTAGAAGCTAAGAAGTAAGAAATTGTGAACTTTACACCAATATTCTTTAGATAAATTTATGAATACGTTTTATAATTTCTAGAAATTATACTTCTTCATTGTATGTCTCTGAATAAAGCACAAAACATGGTTATTAACAGATCAAGATTTATCTTTATTTTTTATAATAAGGAAACTTAAATTGATGTTCAATAATCCATGTTTCTAGTATATTATCTTATTTGGAAATGATTTAGATATTTAATGAACTTAACTCATCCCTTAATGAAACTTAGATATCAGATTACCAAAGAGATTTGGGGGAAACTATTGAGAAAGTTTATCTAAAATCTTTTTATCTTATTTACATCTATTTCATTTACTTGTTCTTACGTTTAGGTCACTCACAAAAACTTCATGACACACTAGACAAAGTCAACCATTTTCTAAGTTATTTTTTCTGACAAAATTTGCAACATAAATAGTATGAACTTTTTTTCGACTTTCAATAAATCCAGGCAGAATAAACGTTTTATATTTAATGCGGCTAACTCTAAAAACATGTCTATTGTAGTCAAACCAACAACCCTAAATTTGCTTTAATACTAAATATTTTTCCAGATCATGTGAACCTGAAAAACATTTGGATTAGTTTGAAATTTTTAGAATGCCCAAACCTACAAGTGCTTGCTTTCAAACCAACTGTAAAGGGCTGTTTTACAAATCACCTTTATAACATACATACATTGTAATATGTGGGTGTACACACACACACACACACACACACACACACACA